>PVIJ01002841.1:103508-149557 GCA_004024925.1 Scalopus aquaticus | reverse complement strand
CACTGTTCACAATAGCAAAGGTATGGAAGCAACCCAGATGTCCAAAAATAGATGATTGGATCCAGAAGATGTGGTACATATACACAATGGAATACTATTCAGCATGGAAAGAAGATAAACACATGCAATTTGCAGCGACATGGATGGAATTAGAGGGGATCATACTCAGTGAAATAAGCCAGAAAGAAAGAGAAAAACATCGAATGGTTTCACTTATAACAGGACTATAAGGAAACCAAATAGGAGAGAGACAATCCGGGGGTGGGCGGGGGAGGCAGAGGGAGGGAAGGAAAAGCGCACAAAATGGAATAGAAAAGAACACAAGGGACCATGGAGATGGATCACGGGTGAATTGGTGGTGGGCTACCCAAGGGGAATACAAAATGTAAAAGACATAAAAAACAATAAAAATATATATTAAAAATAAATAAATAAATTTATTTTAAAAATTATGTCAGAGACAGTGATATGTGTTCATTACCCCATTTTTTCTATCTGGATATACAGGGAATCTGTATTTATTAGCCTTCTTTGCATCCGTATGGATTTATATGACTGAATGAAGGCAATGGAATTTTCCAGGGCTAGCTTTACACATCCTACACACTCAACCTTAACTCTTTCCCCCTTCTAAATGGCAATGAACTACTTGATGTTCATTAGGTAGTGAATGTGGAAGAAATAAACTTTCATTGTATTTACCTCTACAGTGCTTATATACATATGTTTATAAATAATGTACTTGCTTGCATATTATATGTATCTATAATCTTTTTTGGATGATTAATTAAAAAATATGTTTTTAAAAGAGCTGGAGGAAGAGTAATCCAAGTAGAGAAAATTCCCAGCGTAGAGGTCATCAAAGGTAAAAGCTAGGAAGTTCTAGAATCTAGAATTGCACTGCCCCATATGGTGGTCACTAGTTACTTGTAACTACTGAACATCTGAAATATGCCTAGTCATAAATGATAAGTAATGTACAATGCACACAAGATTTTGAAGAGGATACAAAATAAAGAGAATCTAAAATATTTCATTAATAATTTTTCTATTGATCACATATGCAAATAATTGTTTTTATATATCAATTACATAAATATCAAATTTCACTTTTAAAAAGTGTATACTTAAGAATTTTAATTACACATATAGTCCATATTTGTGGTTCACATTATATTTCTATGGGATAGTTTTGGTCCAAATACTGAGAGAAAACCAACCTAACAAACATTGTTGACAAAAGAGATGGGTTAAATTTAAGAGATTTTTTTGTTAGTTATGTATATAATGACCACACTCACCTATGCTTTCTTTCAATTTTTTTATGGTCTCAGGTCTTATATCCAAGACTTTATTACAGTTTGAATTAATTTTTGTGTATGGAGTTAAGGAAGGATCTACTTTCACTTGTTTCGCACGTGACTACCCCTATTTCCTAACACCATTTGTTAGAGAGATTTTCCTTTCTCCACTTTATGGCTGTGGCTCTCTGTCCAAAACAAATTTGCTGTATTTGAGTGAGTTTATTTCTGGATTCTCTATTTCACTGTTCTGTGGTTCTGTTTTTGTTCCAGTACCATTCTGTTGTTGTGTAGTATAGTCTGAAGCCAGGGAGTGTAATGTCTCCATTTTTCTTTTTTTTCTCAGGATTGTTTTGGCTATTTCAGGGTTTTTTGTGAAGCCATATACATTTTATAATGATCTGTTTTATTTCCTTGAAAATAATGATTGGGATTTTAAAACTATTGCGTTGATTCTATAAATTGCCTTAGGTAATATAGCCATTTCAACAATGTTTATTCTGACATAGGCAATTTTTAACATATTTTCTTGGATGAAATGACTGATGTGCATTTAGTAGTTTGGTAGTGATATATATCTACATATCTATCTACATATTTATCTATCTATCATCTCTCTCTCTTTATCTATCTATCTATTTATATTCTAAATGGTATACCATTTAGCCTTAGAAGTAAAATTGTGTATATGTGTGGTCAGGCAGGAGAAAAGTTCCTGAAGAGGAATCCCTCCCTCAAAATTCAACAATACTTGCTCCATTCTGCTCTAGTCACTTTTCTTCTGACACTTACCTAACCTGGAATCCCTACTTTTAATCTTGGTAAGTGTCATTTTTTTCTCCAAAGTCTAATGCAAGTCCTTTCCAGGAAACCAAGCATATGGATAGTTCCTTCTTTTAACTCCTACTGAGTGTACCAAATCAACTTTCATTATATAACTTATCTCCTAATTATCTCATGTCTATTAGTCATCACCCAACAGAAATCTGTAAGAAAGGGACCATGCCTTCTACTTCTTTGACACGTCTAACAATAAAGAATATGATCTGGATGCATAGTTGGTGCTCAGAAATTATTTGAAGTACCAAATATATCATTTTTATTTTGTTATATAAATCCAGTAACAAATGTCGTTCTCTTATTATCTTTTTGACAGTGAAGAAATTTTAGGAAACACAAATGCTACTTGTTTGATCTCCCTAGAGAGGTGTGGGAAAATTCCAGTAGGAATGGAATGTAGTAAATTACTTCTCAGTTTTGGTCCAGAAGCTAAATTTGGTTGGCTGGGGTTATAATTACAGCAACACAAAAACTAAAACCACATGATAAGAGCCAGAGTTTATTAAGCATTCACATTCTATATTTTAGTAAGCATTCTATAGGTAGCCTACTAAGTACTTTGTTACCATTATTCCATTTAATTCCCCCAAAACTATGTGTTCAGTATTACAGATGAGGAAACACAGGTTTTTGTTCAAGAAAAGAGAAGAAATGGGGTTTAAACTAACATCACTCTGACTAAAGTTCATGACTTACACTTGAAATGAGATTATTAGACAAGTGTCTTGTGAATGCTAACTGTTTTAGGGTGAGCCGCCTTTCTCTAGTAACACAACTCCCCTGCTTTGGGGTGAAAGTCCCTTTTTCCAATTACACTCCTTCATGAAGAAGAAATGGCTGCCGTCATCCCCTGCCATACCTCCTGCCCCATAATGTTTGATTAGGGGAGAGATATCTGACCCAAGTTGAGTCAATAATAACTTATTTCCCAGGTCATAACCCAGCTGAAACAATTAGAATTCTTCCTTAGGAGTCAAGAAACTAAACCTGTGAGTGGGGAGCCTTTTAGAATGTAAGCCTAAAGTTGCGGCAGTCATGTCCTCCCACCTCCTGAGAAAGGCCTGTGTGGAGGGGAGAATGAAACTGACATGGAGAGAGGAGAGAGGTCATCTTATCGGCTTGTGAGAGCAATTATTTTAAATGTTACTTCTTACCTTCTGATGATAAGAGGAAGTAATAATGTCCCCATTTTGCTCAAGCAAATTCAGGCTGGTTGTCCCTTGCAAAGTATTCCTAAATGAGACAGCCCACCCCAGAAAATGCTGAAGGTCAAGTATAAGTAAAATTAAGATCTGTTAGCATAGTCAACAAAGAAAATGTCAGAGACAGGAGAGAAAACCAAGAAGCTGCAAGTCAGACAGTACCAAATGTGGATTAGGGAGTGAGAGACAATGGAAGTGAAGCTATCTGAGACCATTGACTCTGAAAGAGCTCTGTCTGACCCAAAGGTCTTTTCTTTTTAAAGGTCACTAGCAAAATAGGTCAGCTTAGTTCAAAGACATACATAGAGTAAGAACAATAATCAGAACCGCTTAAGATAAAAATCATTCCTTTTAAGAAACAAGTTCAAATAAAGGCATCCCACAGAGTGCTTTGGTGGTGGGTGTGGTGTAATAAAACCACCTGAGGTGGGATATCCCACACCTTTAAAACACAAATAATGATGTAAACCAATGTTAATAAAAATATAATAAAGTCATCCCCATCCTAAAATAGTATTTTTCACTGGACTCTCTTTTTCAATGACCATGACTAAATAAATTTCATGCTGGACCCAGGGTAGAGATCATAAGAAAATCAGAGACATTTGAATATTTAATATATATAATATCAAGGAACTAGTATTATATAGAATTTACTCATAGAAGAAAAAGAGCCCTGGGTCTTGGTAGACTTAATTTTACCAGTGTGATGTGTCCAGGTTTTGATTAGGAGATAATCAATCTGTAACAATGGACCACAGAGGCACACCACCACTAATTAAATGGCTATAAAAAAAGAAGTTTTCTCACTCTGCATTTTCATTTTGAAAATATAATTGCATGAGCTTAATTTCTTAACTGGGTTTAACTGGGGATCGGTGTCAAATAGTAAGCTCTAAGATGTAAATAATTCATCAGTTCACCTTGTGATTTCCATAGCTACCAAGGACTTGCACGTCTTAACCTCTGGGAGAGGGGGTGAAGGCTAGGACTGAAGCTTTATTTAGTAAATCCTCTCCATTCAAAACCCATAAGTCCCTTGTCCCTGTCAGCAACTGTCCAGAAGGTGCCTTGTCAACAGATCTTATTCAAGGAGATCACCACTGGGAACTGACAGAAATGGGAGGAGTTTTGGGAGCTTCTGCTATAATCAGGCCTGTCACATAAATTGAAAGCTGCTTTGGTTTTTCAGTTGGAAGTAAATGACATTTGCATAACTCGCTTTCTGTTTTGTAATGTGTATGTGTGTGTCCATCTGCATGTATGCATGCGGTATGTTTACCAATTGAAATAGAGCAGTGTTTTCACATTGTGCACTGTACCTCCATTGCTTCTAGTAGGTTTTATGATTATTGCCCCAAATAAAATCAGCATCCGGTCCAACTCACTGAAGAATCTACCACCAGAATAGTATAGTCAATAGTATGACCAAAAATTTTGGGGATTGCTCATTTAACCAGATCAATGTGTGTATCCAAGTATAATTTTAATTATTCAAATGTTTTTCTTGGGAGTGGCTTAGGGTTTACACTGAAAAATAAGAGATTTTTTATGCAGTTGCTTTTTTCTCGTTAAGAAAATGGTTGTGCCTTTATTTAGTCACCTCATTAAAAATAGGCCATGATGAAATGTTTCTACTATAAAAAAGACAAATTACTAAATTCTCCAACCAAATCTTATCACTTTTATAGTTGACAATTAAACAAAATTATTACATCTATAAAAGAAATAAGAGAAGGCTCTTGCCAAATAAATTATTTCAGTTTCAGGGTTGCTTGATAAATATAATAGGAATATAAATTCTATTAAGTAGGAAATTCTATAATTGGATACACATGATAGAATTGAAAAATGAATTTGAGATAAGAAATATATTCTCTTTGTGAATCAAAGTGATTAAGTGATTTCTAATTTCATCAAGGCATTAGCTGATTATACCTCATTGTGTTCATTTAATATTATAGGTGATAAGTTTTCCCTAATTCTAGTTCTGATCTATAACGACCAAAAACTACCTTTCCATAGTAGTTTCATGCATCATTTTAACTATCTCTAGATGATGTCTAACCCTCTTCATCCCTTGGAAATCCTATATTGTAGATATTGAAATAGGAAATCACTTTAAAATATCTAAGGTTAGATAATATGACAATGAAGAGATGAGAAAAAGAAGAATTTATTAACGTATGTAACTATAAATGAAAATAATAAAGAAACAAGTATAACTATTAGATAATTTCTGTAAATGATACCACAGTTAGTGTTTCTATTCCACAATTTTTTTACTTAATCTCTGTGTTTTGAGTGGTTCATTGGTTATGGTTCTTTGTCCAAGAGTCACCCAAATCCTCCTAAAGGCTCTCTGTCATTAGCAGTTCTGTCTGTATTGGGTTTCTATAGTTTCCCATTATATTTTGCCATAGGACACAGAAGTACTAAGAAACACCCCATAGAATATTTTGGGTTCAAGTCATGACCCTTGACTCTCATTTTGTCGTAGCAACCTAATTTCCCCTTTGTAATCAGAGTGAATTACCCTAACCATTATTGTAACCTCTAAGTGGCTTGGCATTTAGTTTCTTGTTCAGAATAACTATCAAATGTCCCTTGATTTTAGAATTAAGATCTTAATAGCAGCAAGTTCAAGTGTTAATAATGGAAACAGAAAATTTTGCTTGTAGATTGCTAAGAGTAGTAAGAAACATCAGTTCATTTTCTACCTGGTATTTCATGAATCAGGATTTCCTGAATCCTGGCAATGGTGAAATAACATCCTACAGTGCTTGATGATTCAGAGCATATCCAGTATCTTCAGGACATTCTTCCAGCCTTGTAAAGTTTGATGAGCAACCAAATCTCTATGTCTTAAAAAGGCTACGCCATTGTTACATAGGGCCAGCTGTTTCAGCCTAAGAGGAGCTATGTCAAGAGAGGTGAATGATGAGGGCATGAACCTACTGCCACATCACACTCACTGTAAAGTTATTTCTTTGGTTAAAAGTAATGTTTACGTGGAATAACTTGACAGTGAATAAGGCATTTTGTAAATCCAGAGAAAAATGATTGTAGATGAAACATTGCCAGTAGGGAAGTCAAATCTATACCCAGAATAAATATTTGTTTCAGTAAAACAAATCACTGCCACTAGGCAGCTATCTGGGCCTCCCAGGGAATAGTGTTGTATTGAGGGATTTAATATTGATCTTTGCATTTGACAGGTTGGACACTCACGAGAGGCCATAGCTAACAGCCTAAAGGAGTACTCAGTTTTCACCCCAGCTGCTATGGCCATTTTGAACACTAGGAAAGGTGTTGCTGGAAAAAGGAACTGACATTTATGCATAGGGTAGTATTGTCTCTCCAATTATTGAAAGTATCCTCTACTGTGATAGCCCATTGGTGAGTATTGGCACAGGACACACATATCCTTATATTCTTTGTGCTAGCGTGAGGAATTCCACCCACTTATCTCTTTTCCAGACCTTCTTGTGAACAGTTATCTAAGTTATGCCTTCCATCTCCATGACATGGTAGCTAAGCTGTTAGTCACTGTCCACAAAATAGTTTAGATCAATACCTAGTGTAGATCAATACTAGATTAATGTGCCCATATTTCTCTCCAAAATAAATGAACAGAAAGGTGCATGCTCAAAGTTGCTTTCACTGGGAGGATTTCCCTTCACTTTCTTTCTTTAGGTCCAGCTGTGGGTGGTGCTGCAGAGTTGCAGCTACACGCTTTCAATTGGGACTAGAATATAATGCAGGATCATTTGTAAACAAGTTTTATTTTTGTGTGTGTGATAATAAACTGGCTATAGGGGACTCAGCAGGAGGCTCTAGGTGCTGATTGTGTATAAGAAGTCTGGTCATAGGTGTAAGAGCCATAGGGGCTGGAGTAATCTGCTTGTGCAAATTGTATGTGCCTTCAGAACTGCTCCAGCCCTGACTTGAATGTATAACTTCTACTTGATGATAAAGTGCTGTTGTACACATCCAAGTTAGTAACTTGGTGAACCAGACAAAACATATTCTATATAAACGAATTGGGTCTCATGGTAAGTTGAAGGCACATTATCAAACATTCAGTCACTTCGAAGCTAGAGGGGCAAGACAAAAGCAGTGTCTCAAAAGGAAAACAGTTATCTGTAGAAGCCTATGTAACCTTACTCCAAATTTTAAATGGTCGATACTATTATTTATCTACCAGGACCTACCAAAGACTCCAGGTAGCATTCTTATTTGTAACAGACACTTCATCACCGTGGGATATGCAGGGTTATATGCTCAAGTGACAGAACTGCTTAAACAGCAATCAGCCTGAACATATTGCAGAAACTTCTCTGCTCTGTTCCCCACCCAAGACTGGAGGTATCCACACATTATTCAGTAAATGAACCTATGTAGTATTCCTAAATGAGGTATGGTTTGCCTCAAAATCCAGAAATTCCATAGGTGTCATACTTTTCTCTTACTTGCTAGAATCACAAGTTCTTCACTTTGTAGAGATTATTTCAATATAATCCCAGACCACAGAATTCCTAGAAGTTTCACTGATTCTGCAAGTCTTGAATTTTGTGACTCTACCATCTAGCTTAGATGGATTTTACTAAGGTATATAAGAATATTAGCCACTTCCTGCTAACCAGATTTAATCAGTCTGAGGTAATCAATGCAGGAGATAAGACTAATGTCCGATGAAATCAATCAAAGACCTTCAAGTAAAGAGGACTGGATTATTGTGCAGGTCTAAGTAAGGCAAACTAGTGAAGGTGTATTTCTACTCCTACTCTATAAAATAAATTGTTTTTAAAATTTTGCTTACTAGTTGTGTATTAAAAAGCATCCAAATAGATCATAGTTTTATACCAGATATTACAAGCTGTGTGGATTTCTTCCAGTAAAAATCCGCATTTGGTCAATAGCTTCAATTGGCACTGTCACCTGATTAAGTTTATGGTAACCCACTGTCATTTCCAAAGTTCATCTTTTCTCTGCACTGGTCAAGCAGGTAGGTTGAATGGATAAAGTGATAGGATCCAATATCCATCTATATTTCAAGTGTGACTATGTATACCTGCTTGAACTATGAATTCATAATTAGGAAAATAACCAGAGGCTTGGAAACCTATTGGACTTTGGTGGGAGCTTCCATTAACCACCTGACCTATAAGTTTCTACTTTAACTATTAAATCATAGTGTACTGGGGTCTCCAGGAATAAACATCAGTTCAAAGTATGTTTCTACCATTCCCTGGGAAATTTGGCAAGTTCCCTTTCCTGGGTAAACAGCCACTCTGGTAAGTGTACCTAATTTGCTTTGGGGAAGGTTGGAAAAGTTACAGTACAGTTATTATAAGCATAGCAGACCCTTTACTTAAAGTGACTTAATGTGTTAGTTTCCTATAGCTGCTATAATAAATTACCATGAATGTAATGGCTTAATACAATAGACATACAAATTTGTTCAATCAAAGTTTTGAAGATCACAAGTCCAAAATGAATCTCGTTGGCCTAAAAATAAAGTCTTTGTAGTGCCATGTTCTTTTCTAGCAACTCTATGGTACAGTCTGTTTTCTTGCCTTTTCCAGCATCTAGAGGCTACTTGCACTGCTTCATCCCCTCTTTATATCTTTAAGCTCAGCAGTGATAAATAGGTTCTTTCTTACAATGCCTTCTCTTTGGTTCTGACTCTTCTGTTTTTTAATTCCATCTTTTAAGGACTTTTTTGGTTCATTGAGCTTACATAGATAATCCAGAATAATCTCCTTGCTTTAAAGCCAGCTTATTAAGAACTCTAATTCCATTTGCAACTTTAATTTCCCCTTTGCTATTAACATGACAAATTCACAGGTTCTGAGAATGAGGATGTAGACCTCTCTGGGGGGATATTATTTTCCCTAACATGCCTCATCTTTCCATTTTTAAAAAAGGACTCTAGGTCTTTTTTTAAAATATATATATTTCTCTTGTTATTTATGTCTTTTACATTTTGTATTCCCCTTGGGTAACCCACCACCAATTCACCAGTGATCCATCTCCGTGGTCCCCTGTGTCCTTTTCTACTCCATTTTGTGCCCTTAACCTCCCCCTCCCCCTCCCCCCACTGAGTGTCTCTCTCCTATCTGGTTTCCTTACAGGACTCTAGGTCTTTGATTTGGCTCAAGTCTGGAGAATTGTTGAGGAAACATGAATATTTATTATATTGATTCATGTTAGACCTCTGTCACCAATTTTGTTTTTTTGCTTGTTTAGTTCTGCTTATACAATTTGAGTAAGACTTTAGTAGATGGCTCATCATGGTCTTAGGGATTCCATGATAAACTAGCCACCACCAAAGAGTCCTATAAACCAGATCATTCTGATTACTTCTTGAATTCTATCACTCAGGCATCTCATCATTACTGAATTCACAGAACATTTGCATATCTGCATCTCTTACTTTCTTTGCAGATAACTGTAACTACAGAAACTACCAAAGATGCTGATCCAGCCTACACCAATTAATTTCTCAAAGCATCGATGAAAGAGGTATACTCTGGACCCTCCCAGGTAATATAACTAGCAGGCTAGGAAAGAGGCCATTCATCGCAGTTAGCATTCATAACTCCATAAGCCTTCAGTTACCTTCCTCTTAAGCAATGCTTCCCTGGGGGACATTTGACAATATCTAGAGACATTTTTGCTTGTCATAACTTGGGACAAGTATTACTGTCATTTAGTAGGTAGTGGCTAGGGACATTTATAAACATTCTTCAATCCACAGTCTTCTCCAACCTCCAACAAAGAATTATCTCATTGCAAATTTCAGTAGTACTCGGACTGAAAAATCTGTTCTACATTATACCAAGGGAATATTGATATCTTAGTTTAATTAATTACAGACTACTATTGGGTTCAGATTTTACTCAACCAACCTAGAAACAGCTAGATTCATCCCCACTTCCTTGTGGTAGTACATTAAATTCAGAATCTCTGCTTGATACATTCTTATTGATAAATTAGTAGGAGCCTTTATTATATCCCTCCCATCCTGTTAAGTCTAATACACTTAACATCTCTTTTTATCTATAAAGCCCAAGTTTCTGCTGATACAAATTGCTAAAACCTTACCAGTTTCCCTGTCCAGCTGGGTTGTACCAGATCAGGTGCGTTATATTACAGGTCTAGAATCAATAGAGTTGGCAGGAGTTGTTCTTAAAGACAGTTATTCACCTACAAGGAAACTATCTCTGGAGAGGTCATTACATGCTCTATAGGCAAGAGGAATCTAACCTTGCATACGGGAAAGAATGGCTGCTTCTACTCCCTTGGGAGGCTAGGGAATTTGGAGATTACAGGTTCTCAGCTTCATTAAAGTCTGGTCAGATATATTCATTCCAATTTTGGGGTCATTCGCTTTCCCATTCAAGGTCCTAAATTGAACATAAAAGGATAAGATTCTGGATTTGGTTGTCAGAAATTTCAACTCTGAGGCTACGTGAGAGAGGTTTCTTGTAGGGCAAAGAAGTTTTCTAATAATTTAGATTTGAGCTGGAATTTTAGAGCTCAAGTACACTTTTTGTTTGTTTTTTCTCTTTAAGTTCTCCATTACAGTTAGAAGAAGCCAATCTATCCAACAGTTCTTGTATATACATCATTTCCATGAGAATGTTCTATCCAGCACCTTCCAACCTTTACCTTATAGATACTTGACTCCAGTGATTACAGTGGTCATTCAAGTAACAATCTAGCCACTGTCAGTAATCAACTACCTGTCATTCATTCTCACTAAAAATGAAGTTTTTATTAATACCTTTAGAAGTAATCTAGTCAGTGCACCAATATGACACCCATCCGCAAATTTCTGTGTCTCTGAGACTACTTTTAATACCAAACATTGCTTTAGTGTAGGTTTAGTCAGGGAAAACAGAGCTATAACAAGTATTATGAAAAGACGAATTTTAATGCAGGAATTAGAACTTACAAGTTGGAAGGACCGGGGATATCTGACATGCTGAAGTGGGAGAACTGGAGAAACTTCTACCGCATATCAACAAAAGCCCTAGAAGAGAGAAAGAAAGCGGTCACTCGTGGAAAAATCTGCAAGCCACTACAACTTAAATGTAAGAACTTCAGAAGAGTTTAGAAGGCTGATATAAAGTATATAGTATAAGTATATAAAGTATAAGTACCATGATATTCCAAACATGCTTTCTGTTTTACATCTGCTTTCCAAATGTGAAGCAAGTTCCTTCATTAGCAAATTCTAACCCAGAACCCTAGAGATGGGAATTATGGGTAGTGTAGTTCACAGTATTAAAAGGGGCTGAGAGGCAGTGATGGGTAATGGTACTGTGACGACAAAAACACACTCAACAGTTGTGCAATTAACCATAAATCTTCACAGTCAAACTTCACCATCTCTAACCACCCTGGTGTTTCAATCCTTGTTTATTTGACCTCAATCTGTTTTCAGAATGATCCATCTAGCATTCATGAGTCAGCTTCCAAAGTAACTGCTCAGCATCTGATTCCAGGATATATTTGAATTTTGTTTTTCAGAATATAACACTGGTTTGGGGTTTATGTTTCTGGATTGAACCAATTGGTATATGTGCTGGAACTGGCTTTGTTAATCTTTTGGGCTTTTAGAAACCAAGCCTCCATGGCAATTGCAGATAGAAGAAATGCTTTTTTTTTTTTTTTTCAAATCATACATCATGCTCTTGCAGTTTAACCTGATTTCCCAGAGATCCAGTCTACTCTGTCAGATCAGATTGGCTACACTCTCACAGCTGCACTTTTTTCTCCTTTATAACACTTTCATAGTTGTACATGAACACTGGTGTATTTATAAACAGCTAATTCTCACTAAACCAAGAGGCAGAGACTATGACTCTTTTGCTTACCATTACATCACAGAAACTGATACATAATTGGCACTCAGTAAATATTTGATGAATGCATCCTGTGATAGTCCCATGCCATCCCTTGAAAAGATGACAACATGATATAAAGAAAGGAGTGTTAAGAGACCATCAGAAGAGTCCTATTCTAGTTCCACCTCAGCTTCTACCTTATTAGGTGCCTTGGAGAGGTGACTAAAACTTCCTGTGTTTTCCTTTACCCACTTGAGAAATGAAGCCAGTTGAACTGAAGGGAAGGTCCAATGCAAGTCTGAGTCTATAACTTCTCTGAATGACTGAATCACATATATAGAATTTTCCTAAAATGTGACGTACCATTATATAACTACATTGAATGCGGGGAGTAGGGGAGATAGAGTTTACTGGGATGACCCCCGAGTTTTTTTTTTTAATGGGTGTTTGGTGTGTTCATATTTTTAAAGATTTTATTTTTATTTTTTTATTTATACATACAAGCTGGGGTACAGGCCAGAGGTGCGGGGCGGCGAGAGGGTTCACCAGAGACAGAGTGGGGAGCAGAACAAGCAGATCAGAAGTACACTGCTGAGGGGAGCAGCGGGTGAGGCAGGAGAGGTCTGCTGCACCATGTGGGATTCTCCCCGGCCGGGCGTCGAACTTGCGTCGCCGCTGCCGACAGCTCCACAGCGCAGCGCTCAACCGCTGCACTACCGGGGAGGCCCGTGTGTTCATATTTTTAAAATATAAACAATCACAATCAAAACCTGTAGCATGGTGCAGGGGACTTTCCTTTGGACTTGGAATTAGTAATATCTTCCTTATTTTTACTCATTTAAAAAAAATTGGTCAGGTTTATTGGACTTCATTCACACTACCGTTTTTCCTGGAAGGTGACTAGCATGTTTTAGTGTTGAATGCATGGGCTTGAGTATTATACAGACCTAGTTTTAATCCAAACCCATCACTTGCTAGTCTTCTCATCTTGATGAAATAATTTCACTTCTGTGAGTTCAGGATTTCTACAAAATGATAAAAAGAATGACTCCCCTATAGAATTCTTATGAGGATGAAATAATTTTTGTGAGTATCCAGCCTCATTACTGGACACTCAAAAAAATTGAATTGAAAAGAGGAAATAGAGGCAAAGGAAAATTGTGCATAAGTGTCCACACACACACACATTTATCTTTTTCCAGCATGGATGCTGATTCTCCAGGGAACTTAGGTTAACCATTTTGCTCATCTTTCTTCATACTTCACTGAAGCATTGTGGTTACTATCAATGACATGTGTTAATCTTTGTCCTTCAGAATCATTCATTCTCACCCTAATGAAAAATCATCTATTTGTATTCATAATCTTATTGTTATTACTATTTGATTTTAAATTCTCTCTTTCTCTCTTATCGTATATGTATTTTTACTACTGGTATTTACCACATACTGCCCACAATAACTAGAGAAATAGAGAAAAGTCATCTGGAAGCATTAAGGACCCACTTGAATTTTCTTAGTCAAAAATTTAAGGTCATATCTGTCAGTGTGGTTCAATGTTTCCCCCTAGGCATCTCCAGTGGAGATGCAGATGTGAAATAATAAAAACTGAACTCAGCTAGATGGTGGTTTTGCCTATAGTTGATCTAAAGAGATGAAGGGGAATTGGAGGTATGTGAAGTACTATCAGTATTGACCTTGAATTTTAAGCTGAAGAGGAAGAAAGATAAGATGTTAAAACATTGAGGAATAGTGAAAGGGTAAATTGGTGAATTGATTGGAAGTGCCTTGAAGAGTCAAACGATGTTGGTACCAGCAATCAGGGCGGGGTGGGGGGGAGAGGATAAGCTGGAAAGAAGATGTTCAGAGTGGGATGGGATTATGACTTGTGGCATGCAACAATCTGATCAAGTCTATAGTGTGACTTCTAGGCAGGGCCAGTTTCGTGGGCATTCAGACTGGGCGTGCATACCCAGCCGTGTGTGCAAAGGATCCCACGTTTGTGTTAATGCTCTTCTATAGCTGCTGTGAAATTTTGGGTAATACTTGAACACGGACTCCACATTTTCATTTTGCTAGATCCTGGCAATTTTGTAGCTGGCTCTGGTCCAGTGCAAGTAACAGGTTAAGTGAAACTTTCATCCCCAACTTTCCCTACAAAACAACTGTCTTCTAGTGCATTTGAGCTGACAATGACTGCCAAATCCACTTTGTCCTCAGGAGGGTGCTGTTCCACCTTTTATACTCCTAATTTCAGATGCAGACTTCTTGCCTTCTTCATTACCCAATGCACAGCCATATACATACATACATACATACACACACACACATACATGTTTAACTAGGATTTTAAAGGCCAAGTTACTACAAAGGGAAATGGACATGGGAATGGAATAGATATGAATTTCAGCTGTCTCTTTACCTCTTACCTTGTATCAAGTGCCATATTAAGCACAATATTATCTGTACAACATGTTATGATATAGATGTTATTATCTCCATTTTACAGGTAATAAAACTGAGGAACAGAGTATTTAAATATCTTCCTAAGGGCACATTGTAGAAGAATTAGAATTTTAGGCCTATTCTATTTCTGTCTGTATCCAGAGACTAGAGAAGATGTTTGTTTAATAGGAGGAAAACTTCAAGAAATGACAAGTCTTTAAAACTCTTATCAAAGATCTTAAAAAGGACTGTCCAGTCATACTGCTCTCATAAGCACTTGTCACAAGGCATCCTGTACTTACTTTCTGAGCTCATCCTACTAATCAAATACAAAGTCCTGTATTATTGTCCTGTTCCAATAATTATGCATCTCATCTCAAATTTTACAGAATGCCATGGTCTGAATGTTTGTGTCCTTCCCGATCCCATTTCATATATTAAAACCTAACATACAAGGTCATGGCATTTGAACATGAAATCTTTTGGACACTCCACTCTCATAACTGGGATCAGTGCCCTTATAAAAGCTGACCACGGAACATCCTTCATCCCTCTTGCTATGTGAGGTTACAGTGCAAAAATGACTGTTTTCACTAATCACCATATCTGCCAGTGCCACAACCTTGGATTTCCCAGTCTCTAGAACTGTGAGAAATAAGTGTTTGCTGTTTTAAATCTAAGGTATATTTATTATACCTTATAAGTTAAAGGTATATTTGTTATAGCCACCTGAATGGATTAGAACACAGTAGAGTCCAACTTTCAGATAAACTGTACCACTTTCTGCCTTATGACCCTCAGGCAATTAGGTTTAATTTGAAACTTTGAAGACATAATCACAGAAACAGATATAACTATAAATTGGAATCCTTCACTCTAAACCACTACCAACCCACTTTCACAAAGAAAACTTTGGGGATTTCAAGTCATGTATGTTGCTAGGCTACCCACAAACTCCCCACTATCAATATTTAGTTAACTAAAACTATCCTAACATCTGAAAAGTTAAGTAGGGTAGTTTAAATAATTACAATAAACCAAACACCCATGAAGAAGACATATACAAGTATCCATTGCTTTTCATAAGGTCATGATATGCCATTTCACTTTTATAGGAGACATAGGGAAGAAATTTGAAAGAACAGAAGTTTTTTCTCTACACATAGGAAGGAAATTGTGGTTTTCCTTTTACATGATCCTTACTAAGAAAAAAATTCTTTGATATCTCATGTGAGAGATTTATCTGTTGCATTTTTTTTTTTTATCATCCAGTGTAAAAAGGTAAGAACACTCTTTTGGTCAAAATTTTGTACAACGTAGGTTAATTTACTCATTTTACTTATATGTTTATGTATAAATTATAAAAGTGTATACATGACTAAATGGAGTAAGGCTAAAGAAGAAGGTAATGATTATTGGTACATTTTACTTGTTTTTAATAATTTGGATAATAACAGAACTTAAAATGAAATTACTCTTTTCTTGTAAAGTATTATAAAGTATTGAAGATATACAGCAGGTATAAATCTAATATAATAAGCTTAAGAAATAAATCGCTACCAAAAGTGTTTGTATTTCTATCTTATCTAGCCCCCAGTCCATACCACCACCCACTCAGAATTACTGTGGCAAATTTGGTCTTTATAATTTTGATTCCTTTTTTCAAAATAGCTTTTACTTTGTAAATACATTCCCATTAGCAATGGCTTTTTACTTTAACTTGATATCAGTGGCCTCTCACTATATATATATATGTATGTAAATAAACTTAATTTTTTAATCTATTTAATATTGTGAGAAGTATCATCTTTATTTGTGGTGCTCTTATTCATTTTCACTGATAAATAGAATCTACTGTGATTCTAAATGATTCTAAGTCAAATAATCATTTCCTATATATATTTTGACTTTCTTCAATTATCTATTACAAAAATAGATGCCTCTATGAAGAATTTTTTACATGGTTCTGTGTATCCATTAAAATGTGTTCAAAGGATAAATGTTGCAGAGTTGGATTAGTTGATTATAGGGTACACTTATTTTCAATTTTACCCTACTAACTTCATTTTATCTTAATTACCTCTTTAACGGTCCATGTAGGCAGCTCCCCTACCCCGCTGCATCTATGCAGGTGTTTTTCTTTTGCTTTCTCCTTTTCCTAATAAACCTGCTCTTTTAAAATGTAACCGACAAAAAAATAAATAAAGGTTCACGTATAATCACATTCTGAAGTACTGGGTGTGAGAATTTCAATATATGAATTTATGGGATATATAATTAAACCTGCAACATCAAGTTACATAGCAAACTATTAGACTTCATATTTCATTTCTTTAAATTTTCAGGAAAATTTGGGGGAGAATTAACAATTTATAGGTCTTTTAACTCATGAGCACATACTTGGATCTTCAGAGTCCTTCAGGAAAATGTCATAATTTCCTCTGTAAAATTCTTATACTTTCTTATTATATGCATTTCTAAATTTCTCATATCTTTAGTGCATACTACTAAATACATCTTTTTTTATGTATATTTCCAATTTTTTTCTGGTCTAAAAATGTGCATGTTTTAGAGTTATTTCCCCATCTAACTATGAAATCCTTATTCCATGAACTATACAAATCTTGCAGCAATTTCTGGTATTTGGAATAGCAATTCAGTTTATTATGTCCTGTCTACTGTGATTTAAATTGCCTCTGCCATTTTGTAAAGCAAAAGTGTCAATTCATTGCCTGAGAGACTTTTCCATTCACAATCAAATCATATATGCTCTGAATAAAAATTTTCTTTATGCATTTCGAAAATATCTCTGAATAACAACATCAGATTAAGAGATACCCACTAGATCAATGGCTTTCTAAGCTTAATAAATCATTCCAACAGGTCTTCATTCTAAAGAATGCTCCAGGAAAACTCCTTTCCCCAATCTAGAGGTCTTTGAAGCTGCTCACAAATACTGTAAGGCATAAATAATCTGTGGATGCTAAGGTATTATTTTGATAGTAAATAGTGATAGTTAAAATAATACCTAAATATATTAAATACTCTTTAAGTATGTACACACGTTGTCTCTTTTAATCTCCATAATAGCTCCATGAAAGAGGAACAATCACTATTATCCTCGTTTTGCGGATGAAGAAATCAAAACCAACAATCTGCTTAATTGTATCTGTTTTTCCTTGATTTTGTCTCTTATCCTGATTTTATATATTCCTAAAGTGCATTTTATGTATATGTAAATTTTCTACAATTTTAAAAAGTTATAAATTCTAAAAGAAGGGCTTATTCATTACGGTAGTGACTTGCCATGCAGAAAGAATGTTGCTAAAGAAGGAAGCTACTCATGCATAGGCACAGACCCAAATTCAGGTTCTCCTTTCAGGTTGCATCCTTGCCCAGCTCCAGGTCTGCTTCCCTTTGGCAAGAGCCATTTACCTCTTCTTTGCCACCTCCATTGATATTGGGAATACTTTAACTATCCTCAACATTTTTGAACTGACACAGGTCAAGAAGGGCACTAAAACCAGCCCAGCACACTGCCCAAATAGCTTATCAGTCACTGTCCTAGTTCTTCACCCATGCACACAACTGCAAGGCTACTCAGGCTTAGGAAACAACAACAATGGGATTTATTTAACAAACCAGGTAAAAACAGTCAGTGAGGCCAGAAATGGCCACTCACCTCACCCAAAGCAATGTCCAGTCCTTTTAAGTCCCAAATAAAAGCAGTTAGGACAGTGTTTTCCCGCCAGTGAGGAAGCAGTGCTCCTCTACTGAACAATAGGACATGTGTCCAAGATGGCATCTTCCTGCCTCTGCAGACACAGAGCAGCCCGACTGTAGGCCAGGTTTCAACTCACAAAGACAACAAAAGACAAAACAGGAGAAGATCCCAGAACTGCCACAATGCCCCAGCACAGCACCAGGCCAGCGACACTACAGCAGCTACAGCAGTCAAGCGGCCCAATAAATGGCTGTACTCACGCATTTTAGCAAGCTCCCGGTCTTCACCTTCTTTTCTCGGCTATAGTAGTAACAAAACCTGGAGCAGGGGCCTCCCTGGTGGTGCAGCGGTTAAGCGCTGTGCTGTGGAGCTGTCGACACCCGGCCAGGGAGATTCCCACATGGTTTGGCAGACCTCTCCTGCCTCGCCTGTTGCTCCCCTCAGCAGTGTATTTCCGTCCATCTGCCTGTTCTGCTCCCCACTCTCTCTCTGGTGAACCCTCTCACCGCCTTACACCTCTGACCTGTACCCCAGCTTGTATGCATAAACAACAACAATAAAAAAAAAAAAACCAACCTGGAGCAGTTTCCAGTCACTCAGCTACTTGCAAAGTCTTCAAACTTTTTCTCTCGAATATTGATGCGGTGAGGGCCAAAGTCACTGGCCCCAAAGTCACTGAAGATTCCAAAAACGCTCAATCTAAAACTATACATCCCAGTGGCTCAATGCTCCTGGCAGCTGAATCCCAAACTAAATCATGGTGGCTGAAATCTCTATGAGGCTCCATCAGTCCTTTTTTTGTTTCTTATTCAAGTCTCCACCCAAACTGGGATACTTTTTAGCATTTTCCCTCCGGCTATCTATCCTCACTAGCAACCCCCTCCAGGGGACACCACCTATAATGGACTTTGGCCTCAGCCACTGTTACACACTTTTAGTTTTTATCACCGTATCTATGGTGAATATTGGACAAGTCCTCTCCATTGGTGGAACCACAAACAGCAGCATTTTACATGACACAGCATGTAATTACAGCAGATACAGTTACAGTATTTTTAAACAGTCAGATATCCAAAAACTGGCACAGGTCAGTAACAAACATTTATTTTTAAGATTTATTTTTATTTATTTATACATATATTTGGGGTACAGGCCAGAGGTGTGGAGTGGTGAGAGGCTTCACCAGAGACAGAGTGGGGAGCAGAACAAGCAGATCAGAAGTACACTGCTGAGGGGAGCAGCGGGCGTCGAACTCGCATCACTGCTGCTGACTCCACAGCGCAGTGCTTAACCGCTGCGCACCTGGGAGGCCCCCAGTAACAAACATTTTTAAGAGAAAGACCAGCTCCCTCTGTACTGAGTTGAACCCCTGGGTTGGTCTACTATTTTTCATTTGAACCATTTTCCTGGACAACCTTCTGTCTTCTCTGTTTCTGTGTCTTTCCATTATCCCTACCAGGTGAAGGAGACGGCTGACCCACCATTCTGTGCCACCAATCTGACCTGTAGAGGACCATCTCTACCCTCTCCTCTAAGTTCTGTATCTGCACTTATAGATTTTCAAAGAATGTTTAACCTTTAAATGGGCATTTCCAGCAACAAAGACATTAACTTGTCAATACCAGACTTTACACCAGGGGGTGGAGAAGAGGCAGCACTGTCTCCAGAATACAGGTAATTACCAGCCAGAGATAAGAACTTCATCAAGAGAAAGATGTTCTCCAAACAATTTGCAAGGCCATTTGACCCTTCTTGCTTGCCCTAGAATTGATTTCTAAGATGATTAACCCTGGGAAAAGTCATTCCGTTTATATAAATGTCTACTCTCTAACAAAAGTGTAGTTCTGTTCAGAATTTTATCTTAATTACCTTTATTGATGAAAACATTTAATTGATTACCGCATAATATTTCCCTAAAAGAAAAATATCTTAACATTTATAAATTTTCTAGAGCTATAGATCTCCTTATTAAATTTTCTTCTTGATTGAGTTATGATTATATTTCATTATTAGCCAAGAACATCTCTTAACCACTTATCCCAAGTCCTACAATTCAAAAATAAATTTGAAAATTTTCCTAAAGTAGCAACAGACAATTAATCTGTCAAAAATTGAAAGGGCATGAAATAGACTTATGGCTGTCAAACATCATAAATGTATTAGAAACTTCGATGAATATTAAATATTAAAACTATAGACACTCAATCCCTTATGAAAAGATAGTGTTTTTTTTCAAAAGTTAGTTAGTTTTGTGTATAAATATTTTTTCTAGAATGAATCAAATATGAGCACCAACTCTTTTGTAATTCTTTTTTATTTTTAAAGATTTAAATTCTGAGGAATCTTTCAAATTAATAAGCAGATGGAAATGGAAGAAATTTTATTATAGAAATGCCATTCAATTTTTGGAATTCTTATGAGTTATGTGCCTTAGAATTATATAATGATTCATTGTCAAACTGTGTTTACTAGTTACCTTACAAATTCAGTTCGCTTTTAATTTCTTCTTTTATATTTGCAAACAAGGAAAGTATAACCCACCAATCTTAAAATAGAATTTTTTACCAACTAATGATGGCTAATTCAGCTTCTCCACATCTGCACCAATTTTTCAAATTGTTGCTCCCTTTTGTCATGTTTAAAACTTAGGGGAATTTCCCTTAGCAGTTTAGAAAAAGTGTTATGCTTGGCAGTTTTTGGGAAAGTAGAGGACAAGAAATTATTGAAAGGGGTTCTCTAACCACAGATGACTTTTCAGGAGCAACAACTTTAGGAAGGAGTATGTATCTGAAAGGATGTAGCATCTGAAGGAGTAAGCATCTGAAAGTCAATTCTTTTAAAATTATACTTGAAATGTTATTATCCAAGGAATATGCCTACCCTACTGATCATTGCTACAAGCAATGAGGAAACATCAATAACATTAATCAGGGTAGTGAGAGGTCTTGATTTGAGTTTTAGAAAGATCACTCTGTTGCAGAAAAGAGAGATCAATAGGCAGGTCAGAAAATGGAGAGATTGGCACCAGAAGCTAAAGGGTTAAAACTGAGGCTACTCGGACACCATGAGCCTCAGAATGAAATTGAAGTTAAGGAAGATGTTCTAAAATTTTCTTGTGGTGTCTCAGAAATATAGAGGCACTATTAACTCACAATCTCTTTGATGTTTTATATTCACCCAGACCCTAAGTGCTAGGTAGTAAGAACTCCAGGAAACAAAGAATGGGAGGTAAATGGAGACACACCTTGAGAGCACAGATTTTTAAAGTAGAGTTTTCAGTAATGTCAATTGAAATAAAAAATACCAAGAAATGATGAGTCACTTCCTCAAATTATGTATGATTTGGAAACTAGTAAGCTAAATCATCCCATAACTGAATTTTATATTTTGTATGCAGGTAACCTAGATGGTAGACATTAGCCCAAGTTTTATATGAGGATGAGTTACAAACCCCCCCCCCCCCCAGAGTGAGAGCATAAACAACTTAACTGAATTTCTCTATATTACTCAAATGACCAACAACCTTGTAGTAGCAGGGAAAAGGAAACTTAGCAAGCAAGCTGTGAATACCTTTGGTTGAAGTCCTGGATGTTGATTCCTCAAGGCTCACTTCACAGAACAAAGTAACAGTTTCATGGCTTCTGGAACCAGAGAAAATGGCTTGCCATGCAAACAGAAGCCAACAAAGGATTGCCAGGTGAATGTGGAATTGGATTAGAGAAAAGCTGTGTAAGGCTGAGGCAAATTAGCTTGATCTGTGGGTGTTAACTTGAATCTTGTCTTCTTAGAATATAATGGAAGGTAGTTGTCAAGGCAGGAAAACTCAGGGAAGCACAGGTTCTCCATAGAGCTACACAGACGAGTCTAAAAGGAAAGAGCAGTTCTGGAGCTCTCGGTGGCTTTTTATGCTTTTTAATGGTCTCTTGTAGGGAGGCAACCAGGTACAGGGCAGGCAATGGGGCTGGGGGCCCCGGAAGGCCGGCAGGCCTCCCAGCCCCTAGCAAATCTTCACTCTCTCGGACTCTCTGGCAGCATCTCTTGGCCTCTGCTGCACCCCAAATGGAGGGTCCTCTGCTTCTCGCCTGTCTCTGTTGCTTCTGCTGCCGCCGCCGCTGCTGCTTCATCTGCTTATAAGCCCAGTCTCTGGCCCAGGTGTGCCCACTCACACAGGCCCACACCCTATTCCAGGTGCCCGCCATCAGGCATGCGCATAGGCCTGCAGATGTCCACCACTGAGGGGAGGGTGGGAAAACCTGACAATTCTCATTTACCCTACAGTAGTCTTATACCAAAATCTGTGCTGGTTGAAAAGTATGGAGGAGAGGAAGGAACACCACTAGATATTTTTAGAAAAATTGAGTTTGAATCTTGATTATGTGACTTAATGATTTTGAATTAGAAACTTAACCTCTGTATAATACAGAGTAATGGTACCTGCCCAGCCTACACTATAAAAATATTCTGTGAAAGTTTATTTAATCAATTCATTAATCAAATATTGCCACATCCTTTTTATGTGTTAGGTATTCTGCTACATGATACACTGGGAAACACAGATGTGCTTCTTGGCTGTGGGAAGATTTAGGCAAACACCAAAAGAGCTCTCTCCTAGCACTATTGATATTTTGTATGGAATAATGTTTTGCTGTGGGAGAATGTTCTGTGCATTTCCTGTAGCAGCATCCCTACCCACTAAGTGCTAGTAATGCTTTTGCTCCATGTCATGACAACCAAAGTTGTCCCCAGACATTGCCAAATTTCCCTTGAGAGGAATAATTAGGCTCAGTTAAGAATGATTGATCTAATGGGAAACAAGTGGTTTCTGTGAAAGGGAAAGAGGGAAAGCATTTTTCCTACTGTATATTAATTGGGAAGCATTTCTTGATGGCAGGCAACTTATGGTCAGAAAGGGAATTGGCTGGTGCTGTTGGTGACAGAATGAAAAGATGGAAATTACTTGAAGCAGTTAGGTGTGTCCACATGACCAAGTTCTGACTAGCTGAAGGTGATATTTGATGTTTGCTGCTTTCTGGTCTGGTTTATAAATACCTTCCTTGCAAAGTCCTCCACGCTCTTTCTCTATCCCAATGGCTTCGTTCTTTTGATTCTGGAAGTCATAGAAGCTACAAGTCAAAAAGAGGCACCAGTGCCTTGAATCAGTGCTGGAAAAGGAGCCTGCCACCAATCAGATAACCGATTTTGGACTTTACCTGACTAGATTTATTTGATTAGATTATCTGTTACCAATGCCAGTATTGCCCTAACTAATGGAAGAACTCTCTGGAAATGGAAAAATCACCATTGGGAAGTACTGTGTTCTTTGACACCAAGGTAGTACTCCAAAAAGGATGCTTCAGAAGGAATCAAACGTTTGCACCAATTACACGTTGAATTAATTATGCGTTCTCTGAGCTTCCCTTTAATTAATTTTTTTATTTACTCAAACATTTTACTTTCCAACATATGCTTATAGTTGAGAGCATATTTCACTATAACAGTCCTCAAATCGCTCTTCTAAGCTGCTGCTCCTAAATGTTATGAATACTTTAGCAACCAAATTTGTTAGCTCTGGGCTTAAATAGCAATCAATATGAAAAAATCAAGTTATAAATTATGTCCAGAGAAGGATTCTCATTTAGCAACACACACACACACACACACACACACACACACACACACACACACACACACACAGGAAAAGAATGAAAAACATAAAATAGCAAAAGTGGTTATATCTGTGTGCTGGGATTATTGTTGAAATATAATAATTTAAAAAACACTTTTCTGTATTTGGTTTTATTTAAACCAAAAAAGAAAAAACATTTTTCCTATAATAATCTAAGAAATCAAATAACTCTCAAGGTTATTTATAAAAATTAAAAACAGATGAACTTTAAGCTAGGGCCTGTGACGTTCCTATAGGAAAGAAGAATATGACTTTATTTGTGGATATTGTCGTACTCATTATTACCAGACAATCAGATTCTGTTGTCACCAGTTCAGGAGACTGACCTCATCCGTGGTCTCCAGCAAAGTGATGCTGGTTTACGGTACGTAATTTAATTTTATTTACACTTATCAATAGGTCCCCCATCTCATTGCCCCGATATAAAGGAAAAATAAGGGAGAAGTTGCATTTATAGCTGATGTTAGAACTATTCATCTCATTCTTTATGGCTCATTTCATTAACTGATTGTTTACATACCACCTATTATGACCTCATGTAAATCTTTGATTGGAGCAATTATTCACAATTGCAGGCCTGAAATGAATGCCTTTTGTGATAGAGAACTTGATGGGGTGTTATTTCTTATTCCCCACAGAATTATAATTGGATAACTCTCATTATAGCTCTCCTTTGTTTTATTAATCCCTGAGTCCCAATTTACCTTTCAATTACTTTTCTGTTTGTGTTTTCCCTAAAATCTAAAGTTATCATTTTACTCAGTTGTAAGAGAAACATGTTTCTCTGATTTAGTTTATTTCTCTCATGGTAAGAACTGATTCACGAAACCAGCCATGAGACAAGTCCATTGTTTTCCCAAGGACTGAAAACTGACTTGTAGTCTCCTCCTGCCTCTAAAGCACAGGGAAGAGCTCAGGGATATTGAACAAGAAAACTTTCCTTCTACACTTACAGGTTCTTTAGAAGGCCAATAATTTAACTGACACTTAATAAACTACCAGGTGGAAAAAACAACTTCAATTTCATGCACATGGGGGCCTATAGCTATGGAATCTGTGGATTGAACAAAGTATGTGCTTTCTGTATTTTTGGACAAAGAAAGAATAGATTTGTGAGGATTTGACAGGACAAAGAAACTTTATGTTTGGATACTAATTTAGTGAGGAATCAAGCAGAATTTATTTACACAGTTTAAACAGGCCCTGCATTCCTTGTCTACATGATAAAAATGTCTTTCTACCTCCTAATGGGCCTCTCACAGGAGAGATTGTTTCTTCCTTTTAGGGGAACAGAGAGGGTCAGAGTGTCATTTTGCATCAGCTGTATCTCAAGTAACTTTCATTCAAAATAATCAATATTCCACTTTGGCATATTTGGAGGCAGTCTGCTGAATCCCAATAATGTTAACATGCCTTGTTTGGGAAATATTCAGTTACTAGGAAGAGCTGGCCTGGAAGCCACCTGAGCTGTACTCAGGTGTCATATCTTTGGTGAGAGGCCACTGTCCTTGCTGTGTTTGTATGTTTCCATAGGTGGGCTTTTATAGTTTTGGCCTGAGTACTAAAGGGCCTCCGAGTGTCCATGGTGAGCAGAGCATTTGTAGCAATGAAATGATTCAAGTACTTCCCTAAGTATTGTAAACACAGAGAACAGATGTTACAGGCACCTTGAACCCAGCATGCTGGTGCTGTTGTTCCTGCAAAGGGTGAACAGATCAAAGGGATCTTCTTAGATCTCGTAGAGTGGGACCAAACAGCTAAATTATGTTTGCACTTAACTGAATTTGTCCCCAAATCAAAAATCAGCCACCAGGTCTGATAGCATAAGGACAATTAGTAACTTAACATGAATGAAAATGATGACAGCTAAAACTTTGGTGGCATTGTTCTTTAGATACATCATTTATTTAATCCTCACAGCAATCCTGGATGGTAAATATGTAAGCAATCAGTTAATGAAATGAGTTGTGAAAATTAGATCAATATTTTTGGTATTGAGAATAAACAATGATTCTTCCTTGCATTCTCTTTTGACAGAGCAATGAGAATTGGAAACCAGCAAGGAATAGCATTATTCCTATATTCAGCAAGAAAGGTGGAGCACAGAGAAATCAAGTTTTTTGTCCAAAGTTATACGGAAACTTTTACAGTGGGGCTTAAATGAGGGGACATATTTGGTATTGGAGACATAAAGTGGATATAAGATTATGATTTACATGTATATCCCTAAACCTTACAACAACCCTACCAATTCCTCATTTTATAGTGAGGGAACTTAGGCTCAGAATTAGTGAATTATTCATGGTAACATAACAAGAATTTGGTAGAGCTAGGGAAGATGCTCAGGTTTCTCTGACATAAAGGCACAGACTGTCTTACTATTTACACAGTCAGGACACAGCTTCTAGAGCAGTTTCCAGATTCCTTCTTATTACTTTGTCCTTTTATAACTTGTCCACTTAGGGATAAGATTCAATAAAATGAGGAAAGTGGGATCTCAAGTAGTCTAGAAACGAGGAAAACTAGGCTTGTGTTCTCTGGATTTCTAAATGGGTTGGGGTGGAATTCTTTAGCTTTTTCAAGAAAAATAAATAGTACAATTTACACAATACACAGAGTTTACGCCTCAGACCAGGACCATTTCTTTATAACCACAATTATATGCATAGACACATATACACATACTCTCAGCTATTGAACTAGATCTCTGATGAAATGAATCTTCTTGTGTATTTTTTATGATTTTTATTGAGAAAACATTCTCAGAATGATTTTATAACATCATATAAGTAATGAGTCCTTTTGAACACATGTGGTCTCCTTTAGGAGAGAGAAATGATAATAACATAAAGTGATAGCAAATATTCATTCAAAACACTACTCACTGTGTTCATTTCAGACTCGTGATCATTCAGATACAGACTCATTTACAAATCCATTATCACTTTTTTGACTAAAGGCCACTGTTATGATTAGGCAGACTAGTCTTCACAATTTTCTTTTACATTCTGTATGCCTTTGCAATAAAAATATTTCTCTCTACTGATCATCTCCATGGTTACATGATTTAATGTTTGACCCTAACTTGTTAAAGGTTCAGTTATATTTATTATTCAATATTACAATTGCAGGATCAGATATTAACATGGTTTACAAAGCATTTTTGATAAAAATAATTGAAAAACATTAGAAAAAATCTTTTGATGTTTTTACCACTTGCATACTTGTTGAAATTTTGAAAGTAAAAATTACATAAGAAGAAAAATAAAACTTTACAGTAATCCTTCCAGAGATAAATATTGCTAAATCTCTCATGGAAATATACATACATATTTATTTATCAAGTAGAAGAAATGTTATTAAAAATAGAAAACTGGTGGTGCAGGGGTTAAGGCTCAGCACTTTCAAGCTAAGCTATCATCAGCCCCTGCAGCATGAATTCCATCCCCAGCCAAGGAGCTAACTCACATGGCACAGCAGAACTCACCTGGCTCTCCCACTGCTCCCCTCAGCAGTGTATTTCAGTAGATCTGCCTGTTCTGCTCCCCACTCTGTCTCTGGTGAATACTCTTACCTCCCTGCACCTCTGGCCTACACCTCAGTTCTTGTATGCATAAATAAATCTTAAAAATAGAAAACTGACAGCATCTACTCCTGCCTTTTAGATTAATGACAGAATATTTATCTCTGGTAGATGATTCGCCTAGGTTATTTTCAGGGAAGGGGAGAAAGGGAGCTTCATGGTGATAACAGGTAAGTTTGTTACCACCTACAGCTAACACATTTAACACAGTGCAATTTAGATGGGCAAGTTCAGGATAAAGGATGAGTTCTATTTCCTTGTAGAAAATGTAGCAGGAAAATCAGTAGCTCAAGATTTCAGGGGAGGCTGGGGACCCACAAAGTGGCTGGTGGGAAACTGAGGAGAAATGCAAGATTCCAGTTGATTTGTAGGCATGGTAATATTTACCTTCGAACTGGAAATTGTTTACGCTCCTATATTATATCTATTAGTTCTTCACCAAAACCCAATTTTCTACCAAAGTTTCTGTAAAATTTCATTATACCCAAATGCTTTGTGTCTGTGATACTTTGGATGAAATGTATGTTGAAGTCATTTAAAAATTGAAGTCATGTTGTATATATAGAATATTGCATCTAATATTTTCCATTTTTTATCATAAACTTTTTTCCTTGTCATTTATTGGAAATGTTTTATTGTTGCACAGAAATTTTCCTTGGAGAAGTGCTACTTTCAAAATAACAAATTCCTTACTTTTGATATATATGTTGATGTGAGAATAAATAATATTGTTCGTATGTTTTTGTAGACAATTCTTACTATTTTCTTAATGACAAATTAATGTCAAAGATAAAATGAAACTTTGAAGATGTCTCCAGAGATTAATCAACAGCAGATTAATCAACAACATTCAGTGACAGAATGGAAAATTGGCATTACTGCTTTAATATTGATATTAAAACCAAAATGCTAATAAAAAAATTCTAACAGAAAACAATAAAATAGAATTTCATATTTCAAATATGGCACATACTCCTAAGCCTCTTACCTTTTCCTCCATCTCTTTATTATCATATCACTCTGTCTTACTCCCTCTTCTTTGTGCTTACTCCTCTCAATTCTGACTTTAAAATACTATCTCTCCTCTCCCATAAGAACCATCTTTCAAAACTATGTCTTAAAATAACCTGAAAGATCTGAGTCACCCAATCAAGTCATTTATCCTCTCTACTTAGATCAAACAAAGATCAGTTTTAATTACAAGAAAACTGGGTTAACTCATATAAGAATTCTAATTTTACATTAAAAATGTAAATTTACTATAGTGCTTGATATCATTCTCTTTGCTGCCTTTAATTTTTTTTATTGTTCATGGTTGAATTTTACTTTCTACTTTATCTCCTAAGTATATAACCTGAAAAAAATTGTCTTCACACTTTTAAATACAAAACTTTTTATAACATTTCTCAATTTTTATTTTTAAAAATTACAAATATTCTCTTATTGTTACAGGGCAACCCCGATATACAATACAATGGGGTGCCTGACTGTGGGTTTTCACCCGTGTGCTTAAAAAGGACTTATAATAAGAACAATTGCTGGCACTCACAAAAAGGTTAATAAAAGGGTTTATTTACAAAAAGGAAGGGAAATTAAAAAATGAATAACTCAGGAACAAAAGAGAAAGTGAGGGAGAGAGATAAATCTCCAAATATGTCCTACCAGATCCGAAGAGCTGGAAACCCCAATGGCACGCTGTAGCCCGGCGAGAAGCAAGAGACCCCAAGGTCAAAAGCCCTCGTTATATAGCCAACATGTCTGCTTAACTCCACCCCTCAGTTTCCGGTAATCCTCTCTTCTGGATGATGATGGAATTCTGGGATTCGTAGCCCTAGGGGTCTTGGATTTCTCTGGCTTGAGGTGGGGGTCCATAAACCTTCCTGTGGAGTTTGTTGCAGACGTCCTTTTTTTCCCCCCAACATTACGAGGTGCTCATATAGTCTATGAAATGTTATTGTGATCGTTATTCTCTTTACAAAAATGAAAGGCCGGAGATGTAAAGAAATACAACTTATGGTCACATGGTTAACTGGTGACAAAACAGAGCAAGGACAAGGTCTGTGTGGCCCCGGACCTGTCTTCCACTGTGCAGGCTGCTGTCATTGAAAGTGGGACCATAGAGAGAGTGGGTTCAGGGACAAATATTCATGAAAGGGCGAATACTCCCTTTCTTATTCTAATTTTATAAATGCCAAACCTGGAGTGGAAGGAGGCAGGAGGCTGATGACTCAGGCCCTTCTCTGCCTTTGAGAGACTACTCATAATCTGGTTGGAAGAAAAACTATTTTAATCACTGTGCACTGTGCTGGCTCTGCTACGTGGGGAAGCAAGTAAGAAGGCTCATCTTCTCAGAGGATGTGATTCTGATCTCTGTCTCAAAAAATGGGTAGAAGCCATAATGGGCCATTTTGGGGGAGGGAGCCGCCAGTGCCAAAGGCACAGGGTCATGAGAAGCTTGGACCCCATACAGGAAGAGTGTCTTGGGAGCTGAAGGAAGTGGAATCTGCAGCTGTGAAGACAATGACTAGGAGGTAACATATAAAGACCAATTGATGATGCTGACAGGAGTTTGGATTTTGCCCTACAGACAGTAAGTCCTTGAGGTTTTAAAGCTGCTGCCTTTGAGTGGGTAGCCGGGCTACTACCTGTACTTAGCTGCAATTTCCAGCTTCTTTGGTTCTTCTAGTAGCTGATTTATTGCAGCCCCTGAGAAGAACCAACTGACCTGGGGTGAAAATTTCCCTTCCTCGAAAGTCTGAACATCAGTTCCACAGATCTCAGAAGGCCCACTCCTCTGAGATCCATGATTCTGGAAACTTGCCCCTTCTTTTTTGTTCTCCAACCCTGGAGGAGGTAGCTTCTTCCTAGACTTATCAGTGTTTGGTTAGTATATCCTTTTGCCTTGCCAGTCTTCCAAAGTCTAAAACTATTTCCTATGTGTAACTCACTCTGATAATTAATTGTGATTTCTCTTTCCCCAAGTGCCACATATAAAGAAATCTCCCTTATGTCTAAGTCAGTTTAAACTGAGGTTCTGTTTCTTGCAATCAAAGTTCTGCTGACCAGCAGAGCATGCTGTATGATTATTGCTGCAAATAGAGGCCCCCATGTATCAAATATTTACTATATGCAAGACTTTGCGTAATGGCTTTATACGCATAATTTTATTTAATACTTCCATCACCATGAAAATAAGCATAGTGATCAAAGAGCCATTTTCAGCATTCATCTCTTATCCTATCCAATTCCCTGCTCAGATGCACATGTTCACACACCGTTCCCACAGACACCCACAGGTACGGAAGCCCTTTCCCTTCCTCTGCTAGCAGGTAGGCAGGCTTCATACATGTTATGAAGGAACTGGCTTATACTCTATTATTTCTAAAAAAGGACCCCTGGATGCCTGATAGAATAAGGTGTATCTGACATGTGAGTGATGTTGCTTAAAATGTAGGAGCTCTGCATGAGCCCTGCAGTCCTCCCAGCAGCCAACTAGCTATGGAAGGACAAAGGACCTGGACCTTTGAACAGACTGAGATATTTGTTCTCTAGAAATTTATTTTTAAGGCCAAATCTTGTCAAGGACTGGAATTTGTGGTTCTACTACTCCTGTGGCCTGTTTTTACAAACTGGAATGTTTATAGAAACGGCATCCAGTGAAGGCCAATGCATATTTTAACACAGATGTTGGCAAAAGTACCATCAAGTATGATTTGGTCCTATAACTAATTCAACAAAAGTAATATGGACCTTAGCAGCTTGTTTAATTTCCTGAAAAATTCTTTAATGTTGGCACTAGAGATCCAATTGAGCTTCATTTGACCATGTTAATAGTGTTACCTTTTAATGAGATGAATCATAAGTGTTGTTGGCTTAGTTTTTGAGAATTTCTTGAGTGTTCTTAAGCCTTATGGAACGGTGCTCAGAAAAATCTGTCTCTAGTGTTCTGGGACCCTGTTGAAAAAGCTAATAATCCTAGGCTACAGTCATTGAAATTGAATATCAAGTAGAAAACAGACTACAAATGGAATATGATGTCCTGTTCTGAGTGTTATACTTCAAAAGTGACACTGACAAGTGTAAGATAAAAGGTACAAGAAATGCCAACCAAGAAGGAGTCTTGGAAAAAATCTTTCAAATTATAGCTGACGGTATACTGAATGTATCCACTGAAAAAATGGAGATTCAGGATGGTGGAAGATGACAGGAGCTGAGAAGTGGAACTGCAAAGAAATATCTTGTTTAAGTTTGCTACAAAAGGCTGCATAAAGATTCAGTGGAAGTTTCTGGTAGGTAGATTTGGCATTCTAAAATTAGGAAGAAACCCCAGAGCTATTCATATTAGAAAGAGCTCTTAAATCAGAATCTATACCAGATTTTGATGTTCCATATGAATTTGGGAACCACACTCCCTGTAATCTGTACTAAAGAATCCTGTGATTTAAGGAAATATATCTGCCTTAGGCACAGAGTTAGGTCTTCTAGTTGGGCATACTTGAGTTTGTAGACCAGCTCTATAAAGTCCAGGCTATAAATCTGGGTAAGGCATTTACCTTCTCTGACTGTGAGTTGTGAGTACTGTTATTAAAAAAAATAAAGATCACATTTTCCTCAACAAGCTTGTTCTATAATAAATAAATAAGACTTTACATGTCAATGGTATATGGGAAGATTTGACACATAGAAAGTACTCCTGTGAGTAATATGTAGAGCCCTTTCCAATTATAAGAATTCCAAGTTCCGAGAAGGGGTAGGAAAGATATAATACTTTGTGCTAGGTACCTTATTCCATGCTAGTTCTACCTTTTCTTACCTATGCTATTTTCCTGCCTAAAGACTTCATGTGCCCCACATTTCAAGGCATGATCTAGGATCCTGAAATCAGTGTGATATTACTCAGGCAATGCTTAATTTTTCATCATGACCATTTCTACCAGAGTCCCCTTAGGAGGAAGTGAAGCCAACCATCACACCTGGTAGTGAGGAAGGAAGCAGCCATTCTGTGAACCTTGCCCTTTATGCCTTTTCCCTTCATGGTTCTTTTGGTAAATACAAAACTGTTGCACAGTTTTGGTGCCTGTCACAATCCCTTCAGGTAAACACTAGAAGTCTGGGCTCTTAAATGTATGCCTGTGGCATACTTTGTATGTAGTGTTTTTGCCCTAAACTATAAGTGGACTTAACTGCCCACTTGACTTCTTATATTCTTTTGGAAACATGGTGTCTAGAACTGTGCTTTGCCCTTTAGGCACAGAAATTTAGCAGTCTGATGGACAGTTTAGAGGTTTCCTATCCAATCCCTTAATTATACATTAGAATCATTGAAGTCCAAAGATATGAAAGGGCCCATGGTCACGTGATTGTTACAGGATACTAGAACTATATCAGTTAAGATGTTCTTAGTTGGGGCCTCCCTGGTGGCGCAGCGGTTAAGCGCTGTGCTGTGGAGCTGTTGGCCGCTGAGACGTGAGTTCAACGCCCAGCCGGGGAGATTCCCACATGGCGCAGCAGAACTTTCCTGCCTCTCCCACTGCTCCCCTCAGCAGTGTATTTCCTTCGATCTGCCTGTGCTGCTCGCCACTCTGTCTCTGGCGAACCCTCTTGCCACCCCATGCCTCTGGCCTGTACTCCCACTTGTATGCATAAATAAATAAATCTTTAAAAAAAAAAAAAAGATGTTCTTACTTACAAGAAACCATGACTCCAAACTGTGTTAAAACATAACAGACGGCATTCTGTCATACAACAGAGGCAGGACAGTCTGCAGCCAAGGCAAAGTCAAGACCACTGGCTCCATTAGTCTGCCCTTCTCTTTACTATACCCTCTACCTGGTATCAGCATCGAACTCAGTCTTGTATTTTCATGCTCTCAACATGCCTGTTTACTATAATTATGTCCAAAATAATGCCTTTTTCTTCTCTAACCTGTGAAGAGAGATCCTCTCAATCAGGGAATAGAAGTTTTCCTTTATAATCTGAAAGAGCCAAATTGATTGTGGGCTCAATCCTGTACCAGGATGATCACGGTGGTGGGGTGGGGGTTGGGGGGTAAGACCTGTGCACTGATTAACTTAAACCTAGGTCCTTGGACACATCACTAGCTAAAGGATGGAATTACTGTAATTGGCTAAGTTATTAGGGTACATTTCTGGGTTCAGCTCTTCCTGAGTTACAAATATGACTATCAGGGAATGGTGAGGGGTGGTTACCCAACCAAAATTAGGAAGAAGAAGGGAGGAAATGGATACAGTGTAAATAAAAAAAACTATCAATTATATAAACTCTGGACACTATATTTCAGTCCTGTGTTGAATGACTGACATGAAAGGAGAAAGATGAAGAACTCTGGAGTAATCTCCTAGTTGAAAGAGCACCACATTCAAAATAGACAGTGCGTGATCCTTCCTATGAATAATGGTGCTAAGACAGTTCAAACAGAAAATAGTCAGAGGGCGGCCATTTTATTCTGCTGCCAAGATAATACCATCTGCTATGACATCACAGGTAGATAGAGCAGCACATTTTATCTTATGAAGTTGCCAAGGCAACATAATCTTCCCATGACAGTCTGGTGAGATGGCATTATAGAAACTGATTTATTTTATAAAACTTTTTTATTCACCGTGAAAAATAATTTAAACTTAAACAAAACTTACTGTTGCAGAATACTTTAGATCCTCAAAGGTAAATTAACTAGTGAAAAAATAATTAATTATTGTAGATTGAGATATTTTTGGACATTCCTGGCTGGGTTAAACCAACCAATAAATTCTTATGGCTTGGCGCCTTCTATAATGTGCCTTGGTTGCTTTTCTTAACAACTAATTATTTTTACATTTCCTATCAGTAAGTGCTGTTTTTTTTCCCCTCTTGATTTTTATTCTCTGTCAACTACCATCCAACTCTCTTGCAGTTCTTTAATAATGTGCATTCCAATACTTTTTTTGCCTGCTCTCCACAGCACCTATCAAGAGTTAGAAAAATAGAACATTTAATTATACTTGTTATTGATTTTTCCTCAAGCATCCTTATTTTCTAAAGTGTCCACCAATTTTTTAAATTAAGTTCCCTTATGTAGTGCCAGCAGGAAAATGGCACTCGGCAGGTTCTCAATGATGAGCACACGGGTATAAATGAGTCCTGGAGCCATCGGTGGCTTTTTATGGCTTTTTATTATTTAAGCTCTTTAACTCTGGCAACTCTATGCAAGGTGGTGGGGCCAGGGGGCCTCTGGGTGCCATCTCCTCCGAGCGGGGGGGGGGGGGGGGGGGGGGGGGGGGGCAGGAAGCCAGGGGGTCTCCTGGCCACCGACTGATCTTCAGCTTCTCTGGGGCCCTTCCTGCAGCATGCTCTCTCTGCTGTTTTTCTTTGTGTGCTGCTGCTTCTCTCTTTCTGCACATGTGCGCACTACCCCACACTAACTGCTACTTTGTAGCCACTCTAAGGGCACTCTAAGTCACAACCCCCCAGGCTTTGCTACTCTGTCATGAAAGGCCCATCCCCAAGTGGGGGGGGGGGGCGGAAAAGTCTGAGAGCTCTTCAGCCTACCCTACACCTTATTTGCTTCTTTTCAATAGGAAGTTATCCAAAATTAATAATAGACTGAAAAAGCAGTTTCCAAAACAGCATGACTCTCATTAAAGAAGCATAGCTTATCCAACCTTTTCATCAGCCTGCTATGTAAGTTGGTATATTTCTTTCACCTTTTTAATTAAGGCCTGAGACTCCCATATAGCCTTATGAACAGTGGAGAGTCCAGTGTTTCCTTGAGATTTTAACCTTAATTGCACAAAAAACAGAGGTCTCTGTTTTTACTCATTTATTTATAGAAAAAAATTAATATGGTATGATCACCATGTGCTAGGCACTATTTCAGGAGCTGGAGGTGTAAGAGCAGAAGAGTTATATTATCAGATACTTTGAGATAGAGAGGTGGGAGAGAGAGAGAGGCACTAGAAAATTTATGTCAATAAGCACTGATGCTATGATCATTTCTCTGGTGTCACCACTCAATACGCATTCTGTACCATTGTTTTGAAATCTGTCATCATGGGGTGATGTCTTTTCCTGTCCAAATCCTTAACCAGTGTTGCCTTAATATTTCCCCTTTATTCCTAGAGTTAACTATACATTAGATGAAATTAAAGCTCTTTTTCCAAGGCTTATGATTGCATCAGGAAAAAAAAGCGTCTTGAAGAAGTTGGATTTGTGTGAAATGTTTCGCAGTTAACATTATCTTTTTATAAAAGTAACTTTTACTGTTATAAACTGATTGATCATGTATTAAATTTGTAGACAAACAAGAGAACAATTTAAAATAAGTAATACATTTATAGACTTATAATTTCCATAAAGGATGTAGAAAGAGGAAAGAGAATACTGGTCTTAACTTAAAACAGAAAATTCCAGAAAAATACAACAAAATCTTTACTTTTTTCATGAGCCTGGATAGGGGAGAAGCCATTGCTATTTGAAAAGCACACAATCCTTCCCAGACACACTTTGGAAATAATAAACAAAATTCTAAGCAATCTATAGCCCAAAGAGCAAGACACAATGAAAGTTAGAAAATATTTTAAAATTTAAATTCATACATTGGAACCAAAGCAGTACTTGAAAAGACATTTCTAGCATTAGAAGATCTTATAAGATAACAAGAAGATTGACGATTGATAATCTAAGCTTTCATTTTAAGAAACTAGAGAGTAACAAATAGAAAAAAAGGACACAATATCTGCAAAAACCAATGAAATATAAAATAGAATAATGAAAAAAATCAAGGAAATGAAAAACTGGTTCTTGGAGATAAATACAACTGTATTTATGTATCTTAGTCAGGTGGTCACAAATTACTAACATTGGGAATGAGCACAATGGCATCAAAACATATCATTCAGATAATAAGGGAACATAGGAACAACTTTCTGCCAATAACAGTGGCTGTGGGCTATATGCTTTAGAGGAGACTTCGGCTGAGAGTTTTAAGACCCACTTGACTACACGATGGCAGAATAAAAGAATTTTTGTGGATCACAGAACAATATCTACATCTTGCTTGTGGTGGTTGCACCATTAAATGTGTCAAGAACTCTCAAGATCCTGCATGAGTTAAATTTTATTCAATACAAGTTCACCAGCTTCTTCAATGTAAGGTACTATAATTATTTCCCAATCATCCTTGACAGAGATGTAATATGTAATTGTAATGACCATCTCTATCTGGTTTTTAATTTATGTAGATTTAAAAAGAACTTATTAGCAAGACTTTAGTTATTGAAAATTCATGTCATGGATATTGGAGAAAACTACACAGACATGACAACTACCTGCCATGTATGGTTTTGAATGAATCCTGGAACAGAAATAGATAGTATTGGAAAAACTAGGGAAGACTACAAAATTAAAAGAATGTGAAACACATGGTTTTTATTTAAATATGTTTAAAAGAACAAATGTATTGACTTTTTAAAAAATTCAAATGAGCACAAGATAAAAATTCAAAAACCAATTTATTTGTGCTGGGCAGCTGAAGGAAGTCCCAGCAACACCCAGCACCACTCTCTTGCAAGTAAACTTGTTTACTAAAGCCCAGGACATGAGCCAGGAAAGATGCGTTGTTCATGAATGTCTGCAGCTGCTCTCATCAGTCCTATTCTGTATTCTGGGTCATGTGATATCTAATATTCAATAAAAGGGAGAGCTCAGAACTGATCCAGACAGGAATAGCCAAATGAAGCCCAAGACTTACCTAAACCTTCTCACTGACATCTTAACCAAAGTCTGATGTGGGTCAATGGCAAAAATGAACAAATCCACATTTTGTGATATTTTACTTTTAAGTTATGGTTAGGACAACTCTTCGTTATTGAATGAAACCTTTCTTGTTGACATAACCTAGCCATCACATCCTGGGCAGGTACAGAGTTGCTTATGAATTTCACGAGTGGGGGTTAACTCCTACACTCCTTTTGCAATCAGCATGTGTTCACTGCCCAATTTGGCATTCAACTCTTCACAAATAGCATTTGAGCTCTTTCTTTCTGGATATCATTCCCACAAAACTCTCATCCTTGATGTCCTTCAGTTTCCTTCTGGAATTTCTATATAGCGAAGGAGCTCATACTTTTCTTGTAAGAGAAACAAATGTCCCAGAGAATTCCTTTAATAAATGCATTCATGCAGAAAGAATTGGCTGGCATGTCCCAATCCCCTCAATGACATGATAAAAAGTGGGTGCATCACTGATTTAAAAGAATTTAGTCAAGTCCTTCCTTTGAATAATATAATACCTAAAAGCAGTTAATATTGCTCTTTCATGATTCTGATAACCCCTTTATATTTTTCTAAGAAAATAAGTACAAGATCAGAGAAACGTCTTACTAGTTGAAGAAATTTTCTTTTCTGGCCATCCACAATTCCTCCAAATTAATGTCTTTTCTAAGGAAACCAATGACTTCCCAAAGTAAGAATTTTCAAACCACGTATTTCTATATGTGCAGGAAGTGTGACTTTCCCCTAGGATTCAATGAGATTTCTTCAGAAGGTCCTACTCCACCAGCAATGAAATACGATGCTACCGATTCAGAGTAAAGGTTCATTTTTTTCTTCTTAGAAGACTTAGGGAAAATGCTATGCCTTTACACTTTTGCCTCAACCTTTTCCACTCTGATATAACATGGAACCTCTGACCCTCCGGACCTCCTAACAATGGCCATTGTCCTGGCCTGAAGGATTGTCCTTGCCCCCAAGCAGCCCAGCTCCTCTGTCTTGCAGTATCAAATTCACAATTCTCTTCGCTACACCAGAAACACTCAGCAGCTCTCATTGCTCCATCAGTGGGTGAAGGAATTCAGAGTCCTCCTCTGACCCGTTGGCTTTGGAGTTTCACGCAGCATCTTTCTTTTACTTCCTTCATCACTGTGCTTCGGGGAACTCCATAGGGACTCCCCAATTCCTGGTGTAAATGGGAAGCAGAGCATATACTCCACATGTTGAAAACTCCCAATTTTCCCTGAAAGCACTATTATCCACCACTTTGGAACTGAAGGAAGGGCAAGGATCAGTGCTGCTTTTCAAACCCCTTCACCAGCTTCTTTCTTGAATTCCTTAGAAATCTCTTTTCTCAACTCAGTATTATTTTTAATATCTCCTCAATGCCTGCAACACTTATTTATTTTTGTGGGTGTGTGATGGGGGATAGATAAGATAATTGGGTGAAGAAAAGTAACTAGAAAAACATTCTTAGAAATCTGTAGTTTATACCAAGAACTCAGCTTAAAAAAATAGATTAATTTCCTTAGAACGGGTTTAGTTTCATAGCAAAATTAAGCCAAAGGTACAAAGATTAGCAGTATACAACATGAGTAGTCCTTCCCCATTAGAAGGTCCATTTATTAAAATCAATGAGCATATTCAACTTTATAGTATCATACAGAGTAATTTCACTGCCCTAAAAATCCTCTGTCCTTCACCTAGTCATGCTTTCCTCCCTCCAGCTCCTGGCAACCTCTGATTTGTTTACTCTCTCCAAAGTTTAATCTCTTCCAAAATGTTACACAGTTCAGATCAGAAAGCAGATAGCATTTTAAGACTGACTTCTCTTGCTTGGTAATAGACCCTATTCTAAAAGTTCCACCAGTATTGCACAGATGCTAAGATTCACCTTTGTAAGATATGTTGTTATTTTACAAGCCACCAGAAAAAAAATTCTGCTAATTAAATATGAGCAATGCTTTCTTGCAGTTTTAATTTTAATTTATTTATTTTAAAATCAGAAATCAGGGCCTCCCTGGTGGCACAGTGGTTGAGCTCTGTGCTGTGGAGCTGTCAGCAGCGTGCGATGCAAGTTCGATGCCCAGCCAGGGAGAATCCCACATGGTGCGGCAGACCTCTCCTGCCTTGGCTGCTACTCCCCTCAGCAGTGTATTTCCATCAATCTGCCTGTTCTGCTCCCCACTCTGTCTCTGGTGAACCCTCTCACCGCCCCACGCCTCTGGCTTGTACCCCAGCATGTACGTATAAATAAATAAATCTTTAAGACTCCCCCCCCCAAAAATATCAGAGATCAAAATTGATCATGGAGAAAAAGTGAATACTTTTTCACACAGTAAAGTGAAATTACTTAATATATTTCTAAAACTCATCCTCTTTGAAGTCTATTCTCAGTTTAATTTTGAGAGAGCCCCATTTCAGGATAATAGTTCCAGGATTTTCTTCCAAGTTACTGACACCCATTCTCCATTTTTTAAAAAGATTTCTTTTTATTTATTTATGCATATAAAAACTGAGATGTAGGCCAGAGGTGCAGGGGATGGGAGTGGGTGGTGAGAGGATTCACTAGAGACAGGATGGGGAGCAGAACAGACAGATCGACTGAAATACACTGCTGAGGGGAGCAAAAGATGAGGCAGGAGAGGTCTGCCACGCCATGTGAATCAGCTGCCTGGCCGGGGATGGAGCTCATGCTGCAGTGGCTGGCGATAACTTAGCTTGAAAACACTGAGACTTTAGAGGCTACATGATATGTGATGATATCACTCTAAAGACAGAGAATATGTACTTGATATTTTTTTAATTGTTATTTTTATTTGTCTTTTATATTACTGTGTATTCCCGTAGGTTTCCCACCACCAATTCACCCATGAACCGTCACCACAGTCCCCTGTGCTCCCCTCTTCCCCGTTCTGAGTCCCAGTCCTCCCCCATCTCTCTCTGATTGTTGCTCTTGTATTTGGTTCCCCTATATTCCTGTTATAAGTGAGACCATTCGATATTTTTCTTTTTCCTCTTGGCTTATTTTGCTGAGCATGATCCCTTCTAGTTCCATCCATGTTGCTGTGAATTGCATGTGTTTATCTTTTTTGAATGCTGAATAGTATTCCATTGTGTGTATGTACCACATCTTCTTGATCCAGTCTTAGTATTATTAGGAAACAAGTTGAAACGCCTGGAACTCTGAAAAGATCCCAAGGACCCCTAAGGCTTTCTGGACCACACTTTAAGGCCCATTAATAAATGTAACTACCACTAACGCATTTCTTCAGATATTTATCAGTTTATGTATTTGGTGCGTTCAGGTGTGCAATTTTAGAAACAAATCTTTTCCCCTTCACTATTACATTCTGTCTGGTAGACTAATTTCTTTTTTTTTTTTTTAAAGATTTATTTATTTATACATACAAGCTGGGGTACAGACCAGAGGTGTGGGGCGGCGAGAGGGTTCACCAGGGACAGAGCGGGGACCAGAACAGGCAGATCAGAAATACACTGCTGAGGGGAGCAGCGGGCGAGGCAGGAGAAGTCTGCCACACCATGTGGGATTCTCCCCAGCCGTGCGTCGAACTCGCATCACCATTGCCGACAGCTCCACGGCTCAGCGCTTAACCGCTGCGCCACCAGGGAGGCCCTGGTAGACTAATTTCAATGGCTATGATGTTTTGCCTGCAGAATGTGTCATTTGCTGCCACAGAGGAAAAAAAAATAAGATAGGCTGTGACATGCAAAATTGAGTAAACATGTTTTGTGAACCTTTGGCAGGATCTGTTACTTCACAAATACTGCACAGGAAACATTACTTTAAATGGGGCATCGTGGTCTACAGTGGAAGACTTGGGATAGTATCAGGCTGTGAATCAGGCAGAAAGAGACTTACAGAGAAGAAAATACTGGGGATTCTTGTCATGTTTTGCCCTTGAAAACTATGCCAAGACCTCTTTTTTTTTTCTAATGAAGAAATCGATATTTCGTGATTGCTTTAATGACTCATGGTTCCCCACTTTCCTAATAAACAGACTATATCATCCAGTTTTGTGTTTTCTTTGTGTCCTGCTTGCAAAACTGAAGAAAATAAAGCTAAAAGCCTTCAAAAAAAGGAAAAATAAGAAGAAAGAAAGCATCGAGACTTAACCCTTGTGCCACCAAAGAGGCCCCCCATTCTCCAATTTTGATACTAGAGATTCCTGGAACTCATAATAAGGTGTCACACAGAACACTTCTGACCATCAAAATTCAGGTTGCATCTGCAAATGGTCCTTAAGTGGTTGTGTCCTGAAAGATGGAGAGATTGCAGGAATCCCTCCTCCAGGGACAGCCAACAGCCTTAGTCCATGAGCAACGATGTAGTCAGGGGCAGCTTTGGCAGGACTGCTGCCCAGGCATCAGCACTGAGTTCTGCTCATTGTGAGAACGTTTGGTGATGTGCGTCTGCGGAGCTGTGATCTGTGCCTTTAAATCACATACAGTGTTGTAAACCAGTATCACTTCGATGAAAAAAAAAAGTGGCCTTAGAATTGTTAAGTAGGGAAACCACTTAATCTTCACAACACTCTGAGACAACAACTACTATCTCCACCTGCATCTGTCTTAGTTCAGGATGCTATTAGAAATCACCATAAACTGGATAGCTTACAGACAATGAAAATTTATTTTCTCACAGTTCTGGAGGCTGGACAGGATGACTGATTCTCTTTTACAAAGCACTAATTCCATCCATGAGGGTCCACCCTAATTACCTCCCTAAAATCCCACCCCTTGTACCATCACGATGGGGGTCAGGATTTCAACAAATGGATTTTTGAGGGACACAAAATTTTATTTCATAAGAAAACCCAAAGTACAGAAAGTTCCAGAAGTTTTCCCAAGATCACACAGAACCAGGATTCTAACCCAAGCAGTCTGGCTCTGGAATCCTACACTCCATGGGTCCCTCCCTTCCTTCCTGGAGTTTGTACTCAAAGGTCACCTCCAAGAAACTTCTCCAGATCACCTGTACTAAAATAGCCTTCCTCATCACTGTCTGTGTTCTCACCATGCTTCATATCACACACGATTGTGAGACCGATGGTTGAGAGCCACCAGTTTATTTGTTTACTGTTGACCTTCCTTTCCAGATTATAAATTCCATCAAGGTAGGAAATTTCATTGTTGTACATACCAAATCTCTATAACAGTACTTGACAACTATCATTCTTTTTTGAGTGGCCTATGTGCCCAGCATTCTGCTGAGAACAAGGTGGTAGATGTCAGAATGGATATCAGAATAAACTTCATCTTGTGGTCAGACCCAAACAGTTTTGTCCATTCAAGTTATTCATTTCAGAATTACTGTGACCTTGATCTTATATTTCCAGCCTCCAGAATTATAAGAAAATAAATATCTGTTGTTGAAGCCACACAGTCTGGAGTATTTGTTACAGCAGCCCTAGAAACTTAGTATACCATATTTGAGAGAGGCCTCTATTTTCTAACAGATTGAATAAAAAAAACTTCTTGTATAAAAACTGTGATATTTAACTAAACATTGCTTCCCTAAGGTTAAACTGTTCCTACCTTTGCCTGCTAGATAAAAACACAATATTGTATTTCTTTTAACATTGGTACTAGTGAAAGACTGTGAGCTTGGAGACATATGCTATCTCCTACACTGTTCTGTCAATCTTTACACCAGATACTGCATTTTTTTAAGTAGGCACTGCTAAGATGCTATGGCTTCCATTACTAAACATCAGTTTGTTCTTCTAAAGATATTTTATTTTATGTTACTTATTATCAACTCAGCTGGAAATGAATTAGCTTGGTCTTGGTCTTCAGTTCAAAAGGGAGCCCTCATGTGGTGATAACCAACTGCTCCAAATCAAAACTTTGAGATTCTGAAGAACAAACAGAACTACATCTTCATTTCCTTGACTGGGAAAAAAAAACAAAAAACAAAAAACCCACATCTTAATTATTGGACACAATTTTTAGACTCTTATTTAAGTAATGTTCTGTTTTATGTGATGTGTGAGAACTAATACTTACAGTGCTATGGAGTATCTTATCATCCTTATTTTAACAGTCAACATATGCTTTTATTATTTGCCCCAAATCACATAGCTAAGAAATGGGAGGCTAGATTATGAATTCTGGCAGTGTATTTCCTGGACCTAGCCTCTTAGTAACTACTCACCCAGAAGATTGGAGCCACACGAGTTACTTCTACCAAATTTTAGTTCTGCAGCTCCAGTTAGTTGTCTTAGAATTTGCTATCCATGATCTATGTCCCTTTATGTCTATTCCTACATACCATCTCTTTTTCTCTCTGGGATGCCTTGTAGATAATTTCTTCAAATTGTGTTTTCCAACTCATTGTTCCATCAGGTTTGTTTAATTTTCTATTTTTTTCAGTTATCGAGATCTGTATGTATATTTGAAACCTACACATTTTATTTAGTTTTTTTTACATCTGACTAATTTTTGTGAGTCCTATTTTTTCTTATTTTTAGTTTCCTCTTTTATTTCTATTAGCCTTTTATAGAAGGTTATTTCAAATTTCACTGTATATATCCACTATCTGAATCTTTGAGGATTTGAGTTTTTCATTTTTGTTTCTGTTGTCTCTCACTTAGATCTTTCTTGTCTCCTTGTGTTTCATAATCATGCACTATATTTTATTGAATGACACCTGTGAGAATCTCAAGACTCTATTTTGGGCATGTTGATTGCAATATAAGCATTTATTTCTTGCAATATAAGCATTTATTTCTGGACAATCCCACTTATAGCTCCTGTGATTACTTCCTGCTCACTGCTCAAGTTTCAGTTCACTATTACTGTTTATTTAGTTTTTGGACCCTCAGAAATTTCTATTCACTCTGATAAGTAAAATTGTTTATTGTACTGGTATAATTTGTCATCCAATCATATTTTATCCAGAAGACCCTAGTTGACCATATTGCTAGAAATTCAAACTGAAATCTTTCTTTGATAAGCTAACACTTCCCATTAACTTATCAATATAAGAATTTGGGTTTCTGAATTTCTATGGAATTTTGCATTCTTTTCCCGAATAGCACACTTTCTGATTACCCATGTCCAGTCATTCCAGGTTCTCTATTGAGAGAAATTAAGTTCAGAAAGATGAAAAGTCTTGCTCAAGCTACTTTCACAACTGAAAACCAAACCAAACCAAACCAAAACAAAAAAGAATGGAAACTGATCCATAGGAACCAAGAAACTTGTTTGGTTTGTCCAGAAAAAAAAGCCCAAGGAAAATGGCAAAGCAAGAGCTCTCCTAGCAGCAAAGAGAAAGTGAACTAGGATGTTCAGCAAAGATGCCCCCTTGCCATTTTGGGTACAAACCAGAGTTCTCTCCATCTTGACTCACAAGGTAAAGTCATGATAAATTGGGAGGAAGGAGAATTTACTAAATGATCAGATAATTTTTGAGCCCTAGATACAATATAGGTTACATCTTCTCAAAATTCCATGGACACCATTCATCTAGATGCCTGACTCTAGAAAGCATATATATTTAATTTCTCATACTGACGACAACTAGGTGATAATGTCCAAGGAAGATTGTCCAAGTCTCCCCTTCCCCACATCAAGAACTTGGAATTTAAAAGGTCTCTATTTCTGGACTCTGAGCACACTTTGGTCACTTTGGTTAATAAATTAATGAGTTAGGGTGTCTTTTCACAGAGATCTGTCTTACCTTTAATAAAGACAGTAAACTAGGGCTGCCTACAAAAGTACCATGGAGAGACATCTTTTTGAAATCAAGGCGCAGTAAGTCATCACTTAATCTCCATAGGTTCTTGGAAACTGACTTTAAAACCAAATGACATTTAATGAAAACAGTTTTCCCATAGGCTAATATAAATATATATAAATATATCAGCCCATAGGCTGATATAAAAAAGAGTTAATTTGACAATTTCTGATGACAAAAACATCACCAAACTTCTAAATAGAGTGCTTCTTATATTCAACAATCTTCTATGTTTATTTATTCAATCATTTTCCAGCCCATATTTCAGAACAAGGTTGCAGGAAGCCAGAGCCTCTCCTGGCAGCTCAGGATGCAAGGCAGAACCCAGCCCAGGACAGGAAACCCTTCCACTGCAGGGCACACTCATGCTCACACCCACACTCAGACTGGGATGATTCACAAGCCAGTGAAACTAAGGTGCACAACTTTGGGATGTGGGAGGAAAACAGAGTACCTAGAGAAACACATGCAAATGAGGGGGAAATGCTCAAACTCCACACAGATGAGATTCCCGGTCAGGAATCAATTCTTTTTCCTCTCAATGGTCTAACAAAACAACATTGAATGAAAGGTTGTTATTCAAGAACCTACTGGGTAAGGTTTTGTATGTAATACTTGCTATGCACCCAATGCTTAGTGTAAGACCTGACATATAGAAGCTTTCACATGATTACTTGACTTAATTTTTTTTTTTAAATATATATTTTTATTGTTATTTATGTCTTTTACATTTTGTATTCCCCTAGGGTAGCCCACCACCAATTCACCCGTGATCCATCTCCATGTTCCCTTGTGTTCTTTTCTATTCCATTTTGTGCCCTTTCCCTTCCCTCCCTCCGGCTCCTTCCTCCCCCCATCCCCCCCCACTGATTGTCCCTCTC
>PVIJ01002841.1:0-103408 GCA_004024925.1 Scalopus aquaticus | reverse complement strand
CCTTCTTTCCATGCTGAATAGTATTCCATTGTGTATATGTACCACATCTTCTGGATCCAATCATCTATTTTTGGACATCTGGGTTGCTTCCATACCTTTGCTATTGTGACTTAATTTTTAAAGAAAACATGAATCCTCTTTTTGAGTTCCAGTGGCAGAATTTCTTTGTGCCACTGGATGGTGCTATAAAACCACTCACATACACACACATACACACAATGAGTTTTTGATACTCCAAGCAGAAGCTATAGCCCTAGTTTAGCTTTTCAAACCATCTCACTCTGGCCATCATGCAGTCTTTTCTTCCTGAGAAAAGTTGGAAATGTTTCTGACTCCTTTTTGCTTTTAACTTAATTTTTTAGAGCAGTGTTAGATCCACAGCAAAATAAAGAGGAAGGGACAGAGAGTGCCTCTATGTCTCTGCCCCCCCCGCTACATGCATAGCCCTCCCATTATCAGCAAGCCCTCCCAGAACGGTTCACTTATTATGCTTGATGAATCTGCATTGACATATTGTCACTCAAAATCTATAGTTTACTTTAGGGTTCGTTCTTGATGGTGCACATTCAACAGATTTGGACAAATGCGTAATGACATGTATCCATCCTTATAGTGTCCTAGAGAATATTTTCATAATCTTCAACATCCTCTATTTTCTGTCTATCCCTTCTTCCCTTGGATTCATTCTTGAAAGCAGTGATTAGTCCTGTAACAGTTCTAAAATTGGATCCACCCTGAGATTTCTACAGTTCTGACACTCAGAAGACAGACACATCTGTGGAGTGTCTCTTGTTTTTGTCAGGAATGGAAGTGTGGGTTAATAGAAAGAAAAGAAACTAGGAATTCTGAGACTTGGGTACCAGGTCCTACCTCTCTGTATGACTTTCCTCAAAGTGAAATTATTCAACTCGAAGACTGGCTTTAAGAATGTCCTCTCGTGCCTCAGTGACTCAAGGACTCTTCAGAGACGCCTCCATAGCCAAGGTGTGTGTGTCTGTGCGTGTGCATTTGGTGGTTAGAGGATGTATAAAGTGGAAGTGAGAGCAGCACTATCTCTTCCAACCCTTTCAACCAGAATAGCTCCATGTTGGGAGTAGGGGTAGGAAGTATGAACTGTTGTTTGTTTTGTTTTTGAGACTGTTACCCTCTGTTAAAAACAAATTTGAATCAACAACAAGGTTCAATGATCTCAATGACCTTTCCTGTGGTTGTAGGTTGCTTATTTTTCTTGGCTGAATTTTTCACCTTGATCTACCTATGGGCAGATAGAGAGGACATGGGGCTCTGGATCAGCCTGAAGCAGCACCTTGGAGGTCTGTGCTCACTCTCAGTGTCTTCCCCTATTCCCTACGGTGCTTTCTTCCTCATCATCACTCAGAGCTCTGACTGCCTCACCCAAACAAGCCACCACTCAGATGGTGGTATTTTGAGAAGGACCAAAGAGACGCAGAGCTCTCAGGACCACACAATTACTTGGAGATGAGAAGACACATCACCTCTTACAGTGAGCTTGGGGAAGTGCATGGCGGATACTGAATGCCAAGGCCCTCAGACAGGACAGCATCAACCCACCACAGCTTGTGTGCCGAGGCAAGAACAGAGTATGCACAGAAAAGAGAGTCACAGAGATGGGCAGGTGAGAACCTGGTGAAAATTGACAAGCATGTTTTGTGCCTCTACTATGTGCTGGGCTCTAAGGATAGAGAATTGAATGTAAGAAGATCTCAAGAGATGGGTGATGGGTGCTAAATGGAGAGCTCTCAGAACATATTTAAGTGCTTTGAGAGTGGGTGGCAAAGAATCTTAGGGCAATTAGACAAAAGGCACAAAACCTAGTGCTGATAACTCTAGAAAGCTTCCTGGAGCAGCTGAGATCTAAACCAAATCTCAGTTGACCCAGTGATCAGAGAAACCATTCATGGTTAAAAATCCCCATCTTATGAATATTTGTAAAATCTCATTTATTTTGTATCTCTTTGGTAGTTGCTTTCATACAATTGTATGATATTTATTACTATTCTTTACTAATTTCTAAGCAGAGTGGTAACATTACATGCAATTCCACATTTTATCCTCACAAAAACCTGGTGAAATAGACAGGTATTAAGGCCTTCATGTTGAAAACATTTCAATGGGAAATTTCAAGCCCATACAAAAGATTTTTTTCTTTTTGTTTTTGTTTTTTTAGGTACAATTAACTCTGTTGTATCCTTACTCTGGTATGAATAGTTATGAACTCAGGACCAATGGTATTTCACTAGACCCCACACGCTTTCGCACATCAGGTGTATGTTGAAGCAAATTTCAGATATCATACCATTTCTGTATGCAACTCAGTGTGCTAATCTAAAAGATAAAGATAAGGAGACTTCACAACAGGTACCTACAAGTTTGATTCTAGTTAAGATGGCATAACAGGAACTGGATTTATTCTCCTACCTGAAATAATAAAAATAATTATAACAAAATTAATGACAAAATACAGGAAACATGTTTTTCATGTTTCCTGACTGGATGTCAGGAAGTAATGAACAAGGACACCTGAAGTATGAGAAACAGAGGTGCTCAGCTCTCTGTTGCAGCTCATTGTCTCACAAGAGCCCAGGTGTGGCACAAGAAGGTGGCGTGCAAGGAACCAGATGGACTCCCTGAGCAGGCTTTTTGAAGAAGTGAAAATTGGACTGTAAAATTCAAAAGAAAATGCAAATGATTTAAAATAGCCAAGACAACTTTCAAAAAGAAGGTCTAAGTTGGAGAGGTAATACTATCTGTTTTTAAAACTCGTTATAAATTTATAGTCATGAAGATAATATCATAGATCAATGGAGCAGAACAGTCACAAAATAGACTATGTATACATGACAACTGATATTTCAATAAAGTTAATCAAGATTATCGATGACAGAAATCAATGGAGAGAGAATGATCTTTTAACAAAAAAAATTGAATATTCATATAAAAAAGTTTGATACATAACCCCCACAATATAAAAAAAATGGATCATGCACCTAAATTTCAAACATAAAATCATATGATTTCTAGACTTCTAGACCAAAGGAAACTTTTACGACCTTGGGTTAAGCAAAATCTCTTTATATATGATATGATAAAATATTGATGATTTGGATTTCATCAAATTCTTAAAAATTAAAGAAAATTAGTTTTGAGTTTGAAAAACTGCATTAAGAGAATGGAAAGACAAACTATAGCCCAACAGATGATGTCTGTAATTCATCTATCTGATAAAGGGCTTGAATATATATATGCACAAACACACATAAGACACCTCACTAAAGAAGATACATGTGTAGAAATTAAGAACTTGGAAAGAGCGCAACCTCATTAACCATGAGGGAAAGCCAAATTTAAACCACATAGTAATATCACTAAAGGCCTATTTAAAAGACTTAGAAGACAGACAAATCCAAATGTTGGTGAGGATATGGGGCTTCAATTGGTATTGAACCTACAGATAGTTTTCTAAACACATTTCCATTTCTCTTGCTTTGGCAACACTACAATATATTGGGACTAAACCCACATATCTAATCAGAGAAACAAAATCTGATATAAAGGCAATAAAATGAGACCGGAGAAAGTGGTCAGCTTCTTTCCAAGTTGGGAAAATTGAACAATTAGGTACCCTAGGGGATTTAAGAGTTTTAATGTACATTGAGGTCCAGTAGGCTTCAGACCTGGGCCAGGAATTAAGGGATTTTTAATTGAACCACACCTGAGACTCCTTCATGAGAGAAAGAAGGGAAACCTCTAAACTGGGACACTGGGACACTGAGACCTCTAAAGCAGGACACATTTTCTTTTCTAAACTGTCAGTCTGCCAAGTTCAAATACCCACCATGAATTGAAGTAGATATTATAACTAGAATAGGAGGGGAATTAAATAGAGAGGGGCAGTTTTTGCACTGTGGAGAAACTTTGGATGTTGCCCTTCTGGTAAGATGACTTAAAAATAAGAGGGAAAAATTCAAGCAGTATTTTCAAATAAGAAGGACAATTAATCAACTATCACAAAAATAATATTCATTTAAGTTCTTGTTTCTGATAAAAAAAAATATACCGCCACACATTGACAAGGCAGTAAATCATGCATATTCTACATAAGAGATTGCATTTTAAGTCAGAGAAGAACACGTTTGTGATTTAAATCCTAGAAGTGAGAATTAGGAATTTTGAATTGTTCTGGCCATCACTCCTCTTGCCCTGCTGACCCTCCTCTTCCTCCTTATTCAAAACTGTGTCATTGTCTTGAATCCTACCTTAAGCCATCTGGTATTTCAGTTCTCTTATCTATAAAATAGAAATAAATATTATTGTACTCAAAGATCATAATAGGAGTCTAACCTATATCCTGTAAATGAATTAATGTAATGGTTTCTCCAACACGTAAGTGCTATCACAGGTCTCATCAGTGACTGTGATCTTCCAGGGACTCTAAAGCTTGCAAATCATATAAACTATTTCCTGACTCCAACTGTAAAAACCAACTTCCTTATTTCAGCAGAAATGACACCATTAGAAAGAGTCAGTAATATAAAAGCATCATATCCTAACACTGATATATTTTTTTAAATTTCTCAATGATTTTGCTTTAAAAAAAAAGTGAAAATAATCTCAGCAGCCATCCAGCTATTGCTCTTCTTTTACATAGGAGTAAAGTGAAGCCAAATTTCTGAATGACTTGCCTACCTTTGCATAGCAGAGACCCTTGGCTTACTGATCTTCATTCTATCCAAGAGCAAGTATTAGTAAAATTGTCCATCCTTCATTAAGGTCCAGAGTAAATAAAAGCTTCAAAAGCTCCACTAAGATGGTCTTGGTACCAGCTGGTGATTGATTTTTAATAGATGTGAATCTATTTTAAAAATTGGGCAAGGGGTAGAAAGAGCCATGTTGATGAAGTAGTATGGAGTAGTATGAAGTAGTAGAACCTGCTCAGACAGGTTCAATGCTCTATCACTCGAATCATCTCTGGAGTGCCAAAAAAAAAAAAAAATCAACAGGGAAGGTGTACCAAAAAGAAAGCATGTCGAAGGTGTGTTTAGTTCTAAAGGTGTAGTATTAATGCCCAAACACAGGATGGCTTCAACTTCCCCCACATTGGGAACAGTGGGGTGGAGCTGGGGGAATTAGAAAAACTGTTCAGTGCAAACTTGACCTGTTGGGAAGCCCATCCCAGCCCAGGTAGTCCTAATGGAATTCAAATTTGGGGGAGAGGAAGATGAAAAATAAGATGGATCACATTCCAATAGGACCAAAATAAATAAACAAAAAAGGTATTTCCAGAACAAGAACTTGCAACCAATAAAAGAGGAAGATTCTCACTTGGGCCGAGTACACAGAAGTTACACATATGCTGCTTTAAATGGACACATCTCATGCAGCTGGATTTCCAGCAACTGTATAGGAAGCCCTGCTCCTATTTTACCTACTTCCTGGGTTTACTATTATAAATGTAGTTAGGAGATTGGAACTGGCCATCCCAAGACTCACTCATTATTGTCACTCACATTCTTCTCTGAACAACAAGAACAATTACAATTCAGAATCATAGAAGTTTAGAGTGATAGGGGCCCTAGAACAAGGTTTCTATCCTTGATACTATTTACATTTTGAGTCCAGTCATTTATTTTAATGGGGGAACATCCCAAACATTGTAGAGTGTTTAACAGCATCCCAGACATCTATTCACAAGGACAGTGAACAGCTTCCCAACCGTGACAACAAAAATGACTCCAGACATTGTCCAACATCAAATACCCTGTGGCGGCAAAATCACAGTGAAAACACTATGCTAGAGCATTGTACCTAACTCTTCTCAAATCTTGCGCAAGTAGAAAATGAGAATATTTCTGTAGACAAGGAATACACTGGAGGGGATCTGCAAATAACTTTAACAAGCTCACTGGAAAACTTCATTACACTAAGATTTATATACTCATAGGAAAAACAAAATACAAAATATTTAGGAAAATATTAAATTTACACAAAATTTGAAGTAAAATCATTTCAAAAATTTAAATGAGAACTTTGAACTTACTTTCTCTCATCTATCCTTTTACCAACAAAGCTTTATGCCAAACATAGCTACACACACTGCCTTTCAAGACTTTAAATGATGTTCCTTTCAAATTGTTGGTGGTCTCAATCAACAAAAAATTTTGTTCCTGGGCCTTCCTGGTGGCGCAGCGGTTAAGCACTGGGCTGTGGAGCTGTCAGCAGCAGCGACGCGAGTTCGACGCCCAGCTGGGGAGAATCCCACATGGCGCGACAGACCTCTCCTGCCTCACCCGCTGCTCCCCTCAGCAGTGTATTTCTGATCTGCCTGTTCTGCTCCCCACTCTGTCTCTGGTGAAGCCTCTCACCACCTCACACCTCTGGCCTGTACCCCAGCTGTATGTATAAATAAATCAATCTTAAAAAAAAAATTTTGTTCCTACAAGTAGATGATACCAAAATTAAAACCAGATGTACTACCATTCTATCATCACTGAACGCTTACACTGATCACTGCTATATTAGGAAGTTAGTGTTTTCATTTTTTTATTTTTACTATAAGTCACAAGGGATTATTTAGTAGTTAAAATGTGACAGGTGAGACAGAAGAATTGACTTCTAATTTCCTCTTGTTTTAATTAATTCATTAAAATTGAAATTTGTCAAAAAAGCATTTGGTTTATCGATTAACTTCAGTTAAATTTGAATCTGAGTAGGCACTTGTTGCTAGAGGTTGTTATGTAAGACAGCACAGTTCATTTGGAATTCATTCCTTTGTGTTTGATGATGAAGGAATCAAGATTCTTTCTGTGACATTTACATACAATTTCCTCCAGAACCACTGACTGCACCTCAGTGCCACCTTTGCAATAAATCAACTGTCCGCCTGTGACTGGGTCTGTTTATAGATTCTCTATTTTGTTTCACTGGTCTATTTGTTTCTTCTCATGCCAGTCACATACTGTTTTACTTAATCTATCAGCATAATGCATGTTTATCCAATAGAGTCCCTTATTTTTAAAGACTGATTTGATTTTTCTTGTCCTTTCAATTTGCTGATGTATTTAAGAATGTTTGCCAGTCTTCATTAAAAAATTACACCAGCCAAAAAAATTAAAACCATAGTTGACAATCATTTGAAGATTTGTACATTTTGAAATTAAATAACATAAATAGCTAGTCCTCATTCTGACAGATTAGTGTCTAAATTTCTTAAGATAAAGCAAAAGTATTTCAAAGTCAAACTTTTACATATCTTGTGTTTCCAAGTAACAACAAAGGTCTACATTTTTACATTGCAGCTGTATCATAGGAGCAGCTGTTCTGTGTCTAGCATAGAAACCACTCAGCGGGCTTCTCATTCTTCAGTTACAGATGGACAGGAGTCTCTGGTGTATGCAAACACGGAGATTCTGGGCTACTGCTTTTGCTGGGCACACCAGAATGCCCCACCATACTTCTGCACCTATCCATTCCTAACTGGTTGCATCTGTGCTAAGCTTCAAGCTCTGGGCACCTCACAACAAACTCCTTACTAGCCCTTAGACATCAAGCCAGACGCAGCAGAGCACTTTCTTGGTGTTCCCAGGCATCATAGTGGAGCAGAGCGTGGTAAATGTGACTCCCTAAGCTTGCTGTCTTCTCTGGGATCTGTGAGGGTAGCACTTGGACTCCAGCTCATCCCATACCACCCCCCAAGGAAGTTGTGATGACACTGCTCTTTGTTAAAGGCATCCAAGTCCCATAGAGCAGTCTGAGTGCTGAGAAACTCAGTAATTTGTATCACACCTGGAATCTATTTGGGGTGCCCCTCTGTGATATGTGCACAGGCTGAGAAACTCTGCCTTGGAGAATTCTACCAGGCTCTAGTTGAGCATCCTGTGGCCCAGAAAGGGACATGACTCACCCTAAGTCACACTCAAAGTTAATGACAGAGCTGGGACCAGAATCTGACTCTTCTGGCTCCTAGCACCATAACCATATAGATTCTTCATTTCTTATCTTTATTTTTTTCCCCTCTTATTTTCCTTCTTCCCATTGACTCATTCACCACAAATGCCTCATGTGCCAAGCCTACTCGTCAAAAGACATTGACTTGTATAATACCTATAGCAGGGAGGGTGGTGTTTCTTAAGCCCTAGTGAGCATAAGAATAGAACTTTAAGAATAGGTGTATCTTACTGCTGTGTCTTTGTGAAGAAAGTCAAAGCAGGGAAGAAAGAAAAGTGAAGATTTATGGTAGGAAGCATGAGGCAATATTTTCATTAGACTCCATCTAATTCCTTTGGCTGAGTCTTATACTGAACACTAGGTCCTAATGACCTGGAAGAACACATTGTGACCCAAAGCTACATATATGTAGAGTTCAAAAATAACAGATTATTGGGGGCCTCTCTGGTGGTGCAATGGGTTAAGTCTCAGCACTATGATGCTATTGGCAGCCCCTGCAGCATGAGTTCGATCCCCAGCCAGGGAGCTTCCCACATGGTGCAGCAGGCCTCTCCTGTCTCACCTGCTGCTCCCCTCAGCAGTGTATTTCAGTAGATCCACCCGTTCTGCTCCCCACTCTGTCTTTGGTGAATCCTCTTACCCCCTCATACCTCTGGTGTACACCCCAGCTCTTGTATGCATAAAATAAATAAAATCTTTAAAAACAAAAAAACAAAGATAACAGATTATTTTATCTGATCAAAAATTGAAATGATGTCAGTTGCTTAAAGTTCTATACAGTGGTTTCCAAATACTAGTGTGCATGAGAATCTCATTGGGAGCTCATTCAACTTATCTATGCAAGTAATTCAGCATCAGCTGGTTTGGAAGGGAGCCCAAAAATCTGCCTTTTAACAAGTACTCTGGGATTATCTGATCGAGAAATGTTGAAATAGGAGTGAGACCTTCTAATTTGATTACATTACATAATGGGAGCATTGCAAAAGGCTGAGAGGAAAATGAATTTAAGAAATTTCTAACTTCTCTAGGATAACTCATTTAAAATATTCATGTTGAAAATTATTTCCTGAAGTTAAAGAAATCAATCCCTCTCCCTCATTCTCTTCTCTCCTTTTTTTTTTTTTTAAGATTTATTTAGGCATACAAGAGCTGGTGTGTAGGCCAGAAATGTGGGAGTGGTGTGAGGATTCAGCAGAGACAGCGAGGAGCAGAACAGGAAAACTGGCCGAAATACACTGTTGAGGGGAGCAGCGCGCGAGGCAGGAGAGGTCTGCTGCGCCATGTGGGACTCTCCCTGGCTGGGGATTGAACTCATGCTTCTGTGGCTGTGGATAGCTTCATAGTGCTGAGACTTAATCCCTTGCACCACTAGGGAGGCCTCTGCTCTCCTCTTATACTTCGATATATTTTTAAAACTGGGAGAAGGGATGTTTGGTGTTATCCTTAAATGAATGGAAGTTATTTATATAAAAATCCCATCACAAGTAGAATAGTCACAAATTCTTTGGAATCTTTGGCCCTTTGCTTACACCCCACTCCAAATACCTGCTTGTTTCGGACAACCTGATTAGACATACTTGGGCTAGACGCCCCCATCCAACTCTCTACTCCCCAGAAATGGTGAGGTACATAGTGGAAGAGATGGATAGAGACAGTGCCCTGGTGACAACCTTCTGAATGTGGGGTGTGGAAGGTAGAGGTGCGGCCACAGGAAACCATGTAGTGGAACCAGAAATGGCCCAGAAATGGGCTATATGCACCCTTAACCTGAGCTAATCCTTTTCTTCTCAAAGTACATTCAAATAAATCTTATGTATGTATTTCATATTGTTTTGTTATGTGTGTATTATATACGTGTGTGTGTGTCTGTGAGTAACAGTGACCATTTGGCTATTGCCAGGGACACCTGTCACCTACATAAAGTACTGTGACGTATTTTCATATTTTAGCCTCCTAGAAGCTTTATGAGGAAGGTAGAGTTAATTTTATTTTTCTTATTTTGGGGAAATGGAAGATTTAGCTGTTGGCGTGTTATGATATTTTTCCAAATTTCTGTTGTTGTTTTTAATCTATAAAAATTAGGAGAATTGGCTTAAGGAATCTCATGGTAACAATATATTGTATTGACCTAAATCATAGGGTTAGAAAAGGATTTACCTGAGCTCTTTCACCAAATTCAGAATATGCTGTTCTAAATAACATGACTTATTATACTTGACAACACTCAGAACAGTCCATTGGAGTCTCATGAATCTTGCTATATTGAGGGCAATCAAATCAAGAGGTGCTCCTTGCATTGCTGCCATCTGAAAGCCAGGAGAGTCCGTGAGGATCCACCTTCTCTGGGGGTCACTGTCAGGGCTGAGCTGAGGAGGCCTCTGGCCCTGGATAGGCTCATGAACGCAGGGGCTCAACTGCATGAGCTCAGAGTGAGGGGCCAGCTGCTGTGAGAGGACCTGGATACCCTGCAGCCTCCCTTCAGGGTGCACCTGGCAGTCTGGGCAGGTAGACGTCAGCGGGCTGGAATCATAAGACAATCGCATCTGTGTCCTCTAGGCCTTAGTTCTGGCCTTTCTGCCTCACCATTTTGAAGATGAGGAAATAGTACCTTCCTTGCCACACCCCACCATCAGATACAAATCTTAAAGGACATGGCAGAACAAGTCAAAATTGCGTGTTCTAGATCTCATCCTAGGGCCAGGGAGCTGTGTGTCCTTGGAAAAGTTACTCTCTCAACCCATTGCCACATCTTTTAAACAAATGTAGTTGCTCAAATAAATGTCGAAAACAGGTCTTCTCAAATTTTGAAAAGGCATTAAAGAATCACCAGTGAAGTGTGTTTACTTGTAGAGGTGCTGATTACATGGTTCTATTCAATAGGTAGAAGATCTGAATTTTTCAGTGAGCACCCTGAGTAATTTTGCTAGGGAGGTAGTCTGCAGATAACACTTTCAGAAGTCCTGCAAGGCTGAGGGTCCCTCCAGTTCATGTTGTGTGAATTATGCATCTCTGTCATCAACTGATTGCTGGTAATTTATGCAGAAAAAAGAGCTGCTTCATTGAATCCCACAGCAATGAAATTTTATTTCAGGTTGATGGCAAATGGCTTCTGGTTTGAGTTCTTGCCTCCATTAACCTGCCTTTCATGCTGTCACACTCTGGTCTGCTATATTCTCAAATTTATCCGAACCATGCAATGACTGTTGGTCTCTATGATGAAATCCAGGTTCCTTAATCTAGAAGTTCTCTCTGAATCCTTATCTTTCATGCACCCTCCAGGAGGTGCACAAAGAGAACTTGACTGCTTGCAGTCTCCCCAAGGAGCATTGGTGTCCTCATATTTTTCTCATGTCCTCTTCTTCTTCTGGACCCTCTCCCCATTATCCCTCTCCATGCACTGTCTAAATTCCATTCATATTTTAAAACCCAACTTTCAGGTTTATTTCCTTTATGATGTCTTTTCTGACTACCTCTTTTGACCACCATCTCCTTTTTATTCCTGTAACTCTAGTCCAGCATCATAAAACCATCACTCTCTTTTTTCTGCCCACATTGTGTGTTTATCTCAGTATCCTCACCCCTAGCACAGTGGTCTCTGAATGGCTTGGTTTTCCTTTATTTTCTACAAGGCTTTTCACAGAGTAGGTATTCAGTGCAGATTTACTTCATAAACTTTCTCACAGAAACCCATCACTGGTTAAACAACAAAACTGGTACGTACTTGAATGAGCTAATTAATTTCTTACATTTTTCTCTGTTTGCAAAACAGAAGAACCAAAACACAGTACTTCCTATCCCAGGATGTTACAAGAAACAAATTTTTTTAATGAATAATTGTTGACTAAGAAACAAAATGCACAGGTGCACCTGCCTGCTTGGATTGAGAATGCTTCCTTTAAGTAATAATGCAAACATTTTTTCCCTCTGTGAAGGATTTCCTGACATCCTCAGACATACTTGTTGCTGTCAGTAATACATTTTTTGAATGTTATTAAAAATCATGGTTTCTCAAGTATTTCATGTACATGATTTTACTTAATTTTTCACAACCATCTAGGTATTAATCATTATTAGCTTTATAGATGAGGAAACTGAGGATTCAAAGATTAAATAATTTAGCAAGAATCACCAGTTAATATCAGAACCAGAATTTGCACATAGGTCAGTCTGTCCCCAAAGCTCAGGCATTTAACTATTACATTATCCTGCTAAGCTAACATCCTACTGACCTTGCTCAAAGCCGCTGCTCAAAGGCCAGTCATTTGGGAGACTGTAAATTCTTTAGAAGTGATCTGCATCCTTACTATCTGGCCTATAAGAGGTATTCAGTAAAAGCTCAGCTAAAGCAGATTTGAAGGGATGATAAGGATGAGACAGAAACAATGTACCCCAAACAGGTGGTGGGAACAAGTGCTGACTAGCAGTACCAACCACCTGAGAGGCCAAGGAGGAAAGGAGCCCTTCCAGCTGCAATCAGTAAAGGCTGCATGGAAGAGGTTGCCTTTGAGAATAGCAATGCCCCCTTTACCTGGTCGCTTCCACAATGCCCTTGACTTGTACAAGCTACTGCTCAGTATTTCACATGGTATGCACTACCTGGGGTTCCCAACCACTTAAGAATTCAGGTGATTTATGTGTTGCTTTGACTTGTAGTTGCAAACTCAGAACCTACCCTAATGAGTATAAGCAGAAAAGAAATTTGCTAAGTACCTTTGGGAGCTTACAAAATCTTCAAGAGGCAAGAGAATCAAGATTAGGAGTTATTCCACCAGAAATAGCTCCCCAAACTCCTTGTGGATGGGAACACATACCTCAGTTCTGTGCTGATGCTGATTCAAGAATCTTAGCCAAAGCTGTACCCCAAAGCTGGACACTCCAGCCACTCTTTTTGTCCAAAGTTTTAGTGCACGGTGGTGCCTGCATCACCACATTGCTCGCTTCCCAAGTAGAGTGTGAGGTTGCTGGATGAAGTCCTGCTTTCGCACTGTCACTCAAGCTTCAAGAAAGGCTAGAAAGAGACTGTGGTTTCTAAGTTGACAGAGAAGAGTTCAAAATGCAAACCTTTCTCCCAAATGTAGGAAGGTAGTTTAAAAGATGGCGAAGAGTTCCATGAGGTAGAACAGATAGTGATAACCAATAATACATTAGTCACTGAAACTTACCGAGCATATACTATGTGCTAAGCATTTTACATCCATTCCCTTTCTTCCTTGCAAAAGCTACACAACTAGTAGTATTTGTATCCTCATTTCACATAGGTGGCTACTAGGGCCAGGAAAAGTTAACTTTGAAGGCCAACCATTAAGATATTAAATTTTATACTAAGTTAGATTAGACACCCTTATCACTTCCTTAAACTTTCTCTATTACAAGTCTTTTTATTTTATTGTTATTATGTAATGACTGTCTTTCCTGCTAAGTGCCCTGAGTATGCAGGATGCCTGTCTGTCTTGTTCTCCATTGTATCTCCAGTATCTGTTATAAATCCATTCAGCTAACAGATACCCAACTGCCACTGAGCATCTGGGATGCTCAAGTATGAATATAACAACAGTGCATTGAATTTATCATGCCAGATACTGTCTAATAGGAGCTGAGTGTACTGTGGGAACAAGACAGTCAAGGCCCCTGCCTCATGGAATTTACATTCTATGTCAGGGAGACTGATAATCAACAAATAAACAGGTATATAAAGTAACTTGAAGCAATACCCACTGTAAGGAAAAATAAAGCAAAGGAGGGGAAGAATAATGGGGGTGATAAGGAAGATCTCTTGGAAGAGATGTCTTTGAAACACCAGAATGAAGGAGAGAATGACCTCTATGGAGAGCTTGGGAACCATGCTCTAAATAGTGGGAATAGCAAATGCAAAGGCCCAGAGATGAGAATGAACTTGGGTTGTTCTAGGAACAAGACCAGGATGGCGAAGGTGTAATAAAAAATGGGAAGAGTGCTTGGAGGTGAGTTCAGGTACTCAGGCCAGGTCATATACATTCGTAGTGCCGGTCCCTGATAGGAACTTAGGATTCATTCAATACCAGAGCAGCATTGGAGCGTTTTGAATAAGCAAGTGCCTAATCTGATTTAGTTTTAACTAGATTCTGGCAAAGGCTAAATAGTGATTAGCCTGGGATTGGAGCAAGATTCAAAACAGAGAAGTTGTGTAGGAGGCTCTTTTAGCAGTAAAACAAGAGAAAAAGAACTTAGACTGGAATGATGGTGTTAGGGATAGGAGAAGGGACTGGATTTTAGAGCCTATTTTGAAGGTGGAGCAGATAGGTTTCCTCTTGTATTCAGTGGGAGTAAGAATGATAACTGACTTTAGTAACTGGGTAAGTGAAGATCCATTTTCCTGAGATGCAGAAGATTTAGGAGGAGAAACTTTGGAGGAGAAACCCAGACTTCATGGTACCATGGAGAAGGACACTTTGAGGGGCACACTGGGCAGCCGAGTAGAGATGTTCAGAGGCACTTGGATATGCAAGCTGGGATTGCAGGGGCAGGATCAGTGTGCAGCTTGGGATACCTGAGTATACAGCCTTGAGACTGGATGGACTTGCTTTCATTAGAATTCTGTAAATACTTGCTTAAAATGGAATGGATGTTTAGGGCTAGAGTTTGGCCCAAAACATGGTCTGACTCAAGACTTACGGAACTTATAACTTGCACTGCTTGGTTATATGACCTTGGGTGATGCCCTTTCTGAACTTTAAGACAGGAACTGGAGCAATTTTACTGAAAGAGGTGGGATGGGATGGAGCCACTGAGGAGAAAAAGGAGTCCAAAGAATTGTGGAAGATGGAGCAAAAATGTAAAAGGGAGGGGCCAAAAGGGGTGTGGGGAAGAAGAGGGCAAGAGCCTATACTTCCTGTCTGGGGGACTTTCTTTCATCCTTTTCCATTCTCAGCACTGTGATTTGTGAACTTCAAATCTCCCTCTGTCCCACTCAGGGCTTTGTTTTGTTGATTGCATTTTCTAGCATTACTCATGGGACTCACTTCATAAGGCCTCTTGGGAGCAACTTATTTCTATTTGGTATCCAAAATAGCCCTTTCTTAAGAAATCTAAAACAAATCCTAGAAATCTAGGAATCTAGTGACCAGTGGTGCTCCCTTTGTTGTGTTGATGCTGGGAAGTTTCCCAGCTCTTGAAGGGCATTTTGTCATGTGCCTCCTTCCAACTTCATATTATGCCCCAATCATGTTTGTCCTTTGTATTTATATTGCTTCTTATTTAAATTTCTTTGTTGTCTTTAATATATGAACTGCACATGGAGCAAGGCAGGAAATAATAAACAAGTGCAGCATCTAAAAGAATCTTCATTTCAAATCATGTGTACCGTTTTCATTAAAAACTCACTTGTCAGACATGTAGCTCAACTCCGGCTGAGAAATTATCTCATTCAGTTGCACCCCAGGACTGTGCTGCAAGTGTTCTTCTGCTCGGTCTTCCTTTTTCCGGGGGGGGAGGGAGTAAATGAGCACCATTCTTTTTCTTCAGTCGCTCTGACGACGAGCAGTAGACACATCTTGTACCACAAATAGAAAGAAAGCCACATGTTGCCAGCACACTTATCACCTCTTGCCTCAAATCTAAGCTAGTTTAACTCTATCTGCAAAAAAAAAAAAAAAAAAAGAAAAAAAATACAATGCAGTTACTTGCTTGCTTTGGCTTGTAGCAGGGATCCCAGCTTGACAGTCTGAGTTGCATTTGTTCTAGGATACAGTTCAAGTCCATGTGGAGGGAAGATGGTTTGAGCCGCCAAGGACAGGTCCACATGAAGAACTTCTTCCCCAGGCAATGTCAACTCACATCTGGAATGGCAAGGTCACCACGCTCCAGAAGCATATCATAGTGTCTCTGGCATCAGTCATGACAGAAGACATTACTACTACATGCCTGAATGGGAAAAGAGGAAAATGGTAGCCAAGAATGTGACATGAGATGGGCCACTTCCTGGAGACTTCCAGAATGAGCAAAGGAGGAGCTTGAGGAAGCTGGAATTACTACAACAGCAGGTGGGCGAAAGCCAGAGAAACACTGCTTTGGTACTGAGTTATTGAGAACCACATTGGTTTGGCGCAGAGGAATTCTAGTTAGAGACTATTTTTAGAAAGGATTGAACTATTATTGGCATAAAAGAATGTTTACTGAAATCTACGTGTTTGCTTCCCCGCACACTAGAGTAAACTTCCCTGTAGTACAGAAGAAACCCTATGAACTCATTCATTTTGGGAAATGAGTAAGTCGTATACTAAAGAAGGGAGCTCTACTTCCAATTATGGATCAAACATTTGTGAACATCTATTAAGATTTGATTATAAGTTTCCACTGTGCTTGGGGGCAGATCTACTAATAGAAAAAAAGTGATTGTCATGGAAACTACAGATAGCTGCAGTCTCTTATGGACCCCAGGGAGGAGCTAAAAGCCCTCTGATAAAATTGTCTCTAGTAAAAAACCTTTGAGCTTCAAGATTGTTCTAATGGTAGAATTCTGGTTTTGTCCATGACTCTTCCATTCAAGTTCTGAAATACACTGTGAAACCAGGGTCTTTCTGATGAACAGGAAGGTAATGACTAGAACAGATGACACACTCCTCAAGGTCTATGTCATTTTTTTGGAGATGCAAATCCATCCTTATCTTTGTATTTGCCTGAGCCTGGCTTATATTGCAGAGAGAGCAAAGGGGTATGGGCAGGAGGCATCTGATAGGCCTGACGTTTGAGAGTGAGTTGGCTGTGTGTCTGGCTCGTACAAACAGGTCCAGACTCCTGAAGATGGTTTGCAGAGACTGAGCACAGCTGGATTGCCTTTCACTTGTAGTGCCGGCCCCCTCAAATTCCTGCTCTACTACTTAATGGTTCTTTGACGTTAGATAAATCCCTAGAGCCCTCAGAGCCTCAGATGACTATGTTAAAGAGGCATATTGGTTATTAGGTCACAGAGTCATTTGAGGAACAAGTGAGAACCTGCATGTGAAAAGTTCATATTGTTTCTTTCATATATTAGGAATTAATGACACTTTTATTTTGGTTTCATGGAAAGAGATTAGCACCCAGTTCAGGGCTATGATGCATTATTCGGCTTTGTGTATTTGGATTATGATGTAGTGCTGGCTTACTGTAGGAGTTTAGTAAATTTATTTGCTATTGAAATAAGACAAGGTTGCAATCACTTTGCCTGGAATCTCTTTGACACTCGATTCCAAGAATTAGAAGGGATGTCTTGAGGTCCCTAGGCCATGCCTCTATTGCTGGCCAATATAGAAGAGGAAGTTTGGAACAGAATGAAAATTGTGCCAAAGATATGAGTATCCAAGGATCTCAGAAAGTCTGGAAAAGGGTAAAAGAAAGGGGGAAAGGAGTGAGGAAGTATGAGCAAAACAGTGGCATGCTGTGTGTTTTTCATGTAACTCTTATATACCCACCCCCTCCTACCAAAAAACACAAAAACACTCCTGCAAAGTCCACAAAACCCAAAGACATTAGTTTGGGGTTTATGGAAACCTTTGAAAAGGCTGGTTTGGAGATATTCCCAAAGGAATGAAGATAGTACTTCTGCTTGGAAGCACTGCCTTATGAGTGTCATATCTAGAGAACTGGCAAAGGACTCTGGGATTGAGACTCTCCCAGGTGGAAGAAAGGGAGGTTGAGGTAGCTGTGATTAGGTCTCAGTCTATGGAGGTCTCAACTGATGCTTGATTTATAGTTAGACCATTGTACTCATGTTTTTTCTTTTAGTTGGATAGTTCTGACTAGAGAAGAGGAAAACTTATTTTATCTAGTAGATTTTTAACATGCAAAAGAGGTACCTTTTGAAAGTTCCTCAAATCCTCATCTTGAGTATTACCAGACCTTGGTCTTGTAGTAGCAGGAAAGCACCAGGCAGCTTGATTTGGGCCAACAGATAAAGGAGGAGTCCTGGAATCCTCGGTGGCTTTTTCAGGCTCTTAATGTTTCCTCCAGGATTTGTAGAGAGGCAACCAGGTGCCGCACAGGCAGGGGACCTGGGGGGGCAGGAGGCTGGCAGGGTCCTCTGCCACCACGCTCTGTTCTCCCTCTCTCTGCTGACTCTGCTCTTATATGCTCAGGCTCCAGGCCCAGGTGTGCCCACGAGGCACGCCCACACCCTACTTCGGGACCCCCGCCATCAGGCATGAGTGTAGGACCACAGGGGTCTACCATTAATGCTAATGGTGGGAGGGCAGAAAAAACCTGATAACCTTTATTTACCCTACAAGTCTTCTATGTTTATCTGTAAAATGAGGGCAAAAATACCTCCCCAATAAAGATCTTTGTGCCAATTAATTGAAATATATGTTAAATTGAGATAAAACTCCATAGAATCTGATACCAAGCTATAAGCTCACTCATTTGCTAAGTGGTTTGTTTTTCATAGTGTGATCCAAATTTGTGCCATGGCAAATTTTTAAAATGTTGGCATACCATGGCTTTTGGAGAGTGTGTTGAAAATAACTGAAACCTCAAATGTAAAAGTTTCAAGTGCCAATATTCACCTGTGCCAAGCAGTGTAACTGCTGTAGCTTCTGGGTCTGAAACTCTCAGGTGTTTGCACGTCAGCCATCAGTTTTACACTTAAGAGTGTCATCTTTTTTTCTGCCAGCTTTTTCTTCCAACTGATAACAATTTCATTGGTGAGGCCTAATTATCCCTCATACTAATTACTATTCAAGAACAGCTGGTAATTATCAATTAGCTCCTCCCACCTTGCCTCTCATGTCATCAGCAGAACTGGGAAGAGACGTCATCTAACTGTGGCCAGAATCATGTGGAGGAATCAGAGATCAAAGCTTGGCCACATGCCAGGTTTGTGGGCTAAGATCATTTGTTTTTGTCTCCTGAGGGATTTATGCGAGGCAAGAACTCCACTTGTTTGATTAGAGAACATGAATCTTAACAGTGGAGAGAATGAGTGAGATTGAGATCATAAATAAACTGGGAGTGATAGGATGGTCCTAACAGTATTGTAAGCATCCATGGGCGAGCCGGAACTCCATCTACGTGAGCCCCTGAGCTGAGCGGGGTGTGACTGACTCTTCTTGGGAAATGGCCAGCTCAGGTCCCCCAGCCCTCTGGAGATAAGACAGGGGAAGCGGTGACAAGAGGGAAGAGGCAAGTACTGCATTCCCAGGATGATCACAAGGGATCAGCCGAGGGGCCCGGGAATGTTGTTCCTTGCAGGAAAGACGTGGCATTATCTCAGAGCCATCTGGTGGCAGCGGGAACGAAGCTCTGAGCGGTGGTCACGTAGCCCTGTCTTGCTCTTTGCAGACGCCCACTATCAAGCTATTTCCTGACATAAGTGGGTCAGCTAACAGCCGAGGCACAGGAAAGGATGGGGCTTTAAAAATAAGAAAGAGGCTCTGCAGAGGCTTCAGGATCTCTCCTGCAAGAAAACGTGGAGACACTTCTTAAAGTCTCAGGTCACAGGGGCAAAGTCTCCAGACTGGGGAGAGGGGAGGGTGCACTCGATCTTCCAGCGTAAGACTGGTCTGGATTTGGGTAGTTCTATTCTTCAGGAACCTCAGAGTAAGATGCATTTGTAGTTTCTAGGGCCCAATCTTACCTTCAGATGCCAGATTAGTGATTGCACTTAATAACTAGCTCATGTTAGTGACGACAGTTAGATTAGTTCTTAACCTTAAAATATCAAGGTATTTCATATAAAATGCAGATTTCTGGTTCCTCTTGAGGGAGAGAAAATCTGGCAATCTCTGAGTCCATGTTCTCACATCGTAACAAATGGTTGGATTTGAGTAGCCACTGACCCCCCAGAAGTTAGGGAATTGCTAGCCACAGCTCCCCATTCTCCACCCATCCACTTTATTCAACAGCTCCATAGACCTTTGTGTTTGTGACTCTTGCTCTAGAATATAGCAATGAAGGCAAGGAATGGAGTTTTATCTCCCACACGTGTCTGCATGAGGCTGGGCAGTGTGTAGGTATTCAATGAATATTTATTTAATAAGAGACTGTGAATGAATACAGCTTCATCGCAGCAAAGCAGATCTGTGTTTAAGTCCCGCTGTGTGATTTGGGGTGCACTTTCTAAGCTTCTGTTTTCCTCATGTATAAATTAGGGATAAAACTGCTGAGTCTGCACAAAGCCACACAAAACGCTCATCGTGGGGGCTTCACAGGGTAAGTGATCAGTAGATATTTACTGAAAATTGCAGTTTTGTCATCTACCCACCAGCCTTCTTTGTTGAATAAAGTAGAAATTCATCTCATTAAACTGGCATGGGAATTCCTGTGGGTAGAAAGGAGTAGGAAATGGCAACCAAAATATCAGTTTTCAGAGTGGCGAGGGCCTTTGCTGGTCAGGGAAGGATAATGTGGGGCTCAATTTCTTTGTTGACCATTAAGACAGCAATGTGATTGTCAGTGACAGGACAAAGCTCCTGGTAAATTATAGAGATGGAAATGAGGGTGACGAGTCCACGTTTTATAGATAAACAGAAGTTTCAAAGGAGCCAGACATTTGTTAGGTAACTAAATATACTTGGGACCTCAGTTTCCTCTGCTATGGAGTGAAATAATGATACTCACTCTGGGCTTTGATCTGATTGGCTAATATACTGATCCATACCACATGCTTAACACACTGGTTGGCACATAGGAGTGGCTGAGCATGTGAAATATTTATTGGTTTGAGAGGACAAACATGACTCTAAGGTTGGCAATCCCGAGTACACATCTTTATTCTCTTATCTTATCTTGGGTGACCCTGGGCCATCCACTTTCCTTCTCTAGGAGTCAGTTTCCTGTGATGGAGAAAGTTAACTTATAAACTAGATGTTGTGGTTTGCTACCCGAATCCCCACTTCAGAAGAAAGGGTCTGGTACTGCCAGTGGCTTAGAAGGTTGGCTGCTATTGCCCACTTCTGAGTTCCTCTTAAAGAATTGCCCTTAGCCAGAAGTAACTGCCTCGTGCAAGGTAACACCTAAGGACAGGTCACGCAGAAGTACAAATGGCAGAGAGGTTAATGGGGGCCAACCTAGTTTAGGAGTTCCCCATGAGAGCAGCTGAATCTCCTGTGTCGTCAGATTCTGACATTCCTTCTGCTCAGTCCCATTTCCCTCTCTCCCTTACAGATCGTGTTCCAGAGAGCATGTTCCAAGAAACAACTTAGGTACAAATCTCCCTTAGGGGGAGCGATTTTCATTTCCAGGGAACGGACCAACAGCAGTTTGAATGATTTCAGCTGCAATCTCTGAAAACTCTTTTTTTTTTTTTTTTTTGGCCTTTCTGTATTTGGTTTCAATTAGAAGGATTTGACATGCATTAGAGTGGAAGAACAAGGTTATCTTCCTGTGAAATCCTTCAAGTAGACAGCAGAGAATTCTCTAATCAGGATCTTAAAATTACGTGGGATTAAGGCAAAAATTATCTGCAAAGCCTTCAAGGAAGTGGTAGGCCTCATCTTGTGTAGCTGCTGCAGGATTTTGGAGCCAGGCACATGCCGTACAGCTTGATCAGAGGTGCCTTTCAAAAGTACAGAAGTTTGGGCCTCCCTGGTGGCTCAAGGGGTTAAGTCTCAGCCTATGAAGCTCTCTGCAGCCACTGCAGCACAAGTTCGATCCCCAGCCAGGGAGATTCCCACATGGCACAGACCTTTCCCGCCTCGCCTGCTGCTCCCCTCAGCAGTGTATTTCAGTCAATCTGCCTGTTCTGCTCCCCACTCTGTCTCTGGTGAATCCTCTCACCACCGACACCCCTGGCCTGCACCCCAGCTCTTGTATGCATAAATAAATAAATCTTAAAAAAAAAACACACTCACAGTACAGAAGTTTGAAAGTCAAGTCCTGCTCAGGCCTGCAGTGGACATCCAGAATACTCACGGATTCTTCCCCCAAATGCTACATTCAGTTTCTGAGACTGTGCTTTCCTGCCAACAAGAGGATGATACTTTGGTGGATACTCCTTCTCTTCCAGAAAGAAGACATGGCAAAAATCAGCAGGAGTGGGGAGAGCAGAGCACCTGGCTGGCACTTTTTTCCTTAATATGAGGCATTGCTATGTTAGGCGCGGTGAGAGGAGTCTGCCTTTTCTGCAGAGAGGTGGGCATCTCGGCCGATGGAGGATGGCCATCAAACATTACTTGTTTGCCCAGGGCACCTTCACGATCAGTGCCGTATTACAAAAGCTTTGATTTATTGAGTATCTCGTACGTTACCTCACTGAATCCCCAGGCTCATCAGTAAGTGAGAAAAAGCCATTATGTGGCCCTTCAAAGAACAGTGTGTGCAGGAAGGGCGACCGCTGCAGCTGGTGTCTGCACACCGTCCCTGGGAACCCCACGCTCGGAGTCACATGCGTCCTCTTCTGGTTTGGAACCAAAAGTGCTGACATAGGAAACTAAATTCGTCCTTTGCAGTCTCCCAGGAGAGGGAAAGTGCCCTGACTAGAGCTGGAGGAGGACATGGTGTGGGGACAGTTTTAGGGCTTGAGTAAACAAGAGGAGAAGGAGGCCCCCAAGCAGGACTGGGTACAGAACGTCCACCAGAGCTGCCCGAGACGTCGAGAGGAATTACAGATGTGCCTGGAAGTCAGAAAAGTGACTCTCCTTAAGCAAGATCCTCAGTCCTTCTGATCTCATCCCCCTCTGCCAAATAATAGGGATGAAAGTGAGTCGGGCTTCGCAGGTTGCTGTAAAGTCTAAAAGGTTGTATAACTAGAGTATTTAACATCCATGCTGCACTCAGCATGCCCCTCTAAACAATGGCCCTCTTTATCTTCATTATCCAGTGTGACTGCGTTGAGAGGTGCAAGCTGGAGAAGTCTGGGTTCTAAGTGCTTTTAGGTCAGATGTCTACTGGGAGTCAGTTTAGGAGACCCTTTAATAAATGTGACTCATGCCTGGAATTCTGATTGTATCCAGACTAGGTCTCCTCCTGAACTAAAAGTCTGAATCACCAGCTTTCATAGAAAAGCACTGTCTTCCCCATTTAATGTTCCCAATGAGCTTCCAACAGCCCTTCTCGATTGAAGCATATAGTTTGTATCAGCAGAAGGAAGCAACAATGTTGGTTTTTGTTCATTACTGCTGCCATCATTACAAAAAACTTTGATTTATTGAGTACCTAGTATGTGTTACCGCACTGAATCCCCATGCACATTAGTAAATGAGAAAAAGGCATCATGTGGGATGAACATGGAATGGGGGTGCTGGAAGAGAAGAAGAATGGGGTAGAAACAGCGTGGAAGCAAATAAAGGTTGGTTATGATGTGGGACCCATCTGGGGACTCCTGGTTACTGGAGTTCACTCTCTGGGGCCTCTTCATTAACAGGTAGAGGCAAGGTTAGCCACAGCACATTAGAGAGATCCTCTGAACTCTCTTTGTCAAAGGTTTTGTGTTTTACTGTACAATACATTTCATATCCTCTCCCATATTTCTGGGCTAGGATTTCCCTATACCAATGAAAACACTTTAACTCCTAACCCTTAGCATGCTCCTAGACACGAGAGCTCACCTCTTTAATTCGACCTTCCAGTCTAGGTATGAGGTCTAAGGTGGAGGGAACCTTCTCGCCCTTAGGGTATTCTCGAAAAATCAATGCACTGCTTGATGCGGAGGGATTCTTTGTGAACATTTCTCAGAAGCTTCCTTGGGGATTTCCCTAACCAGAGACAAAACTCTCTTGTGATGTATTCCACTTCCAGGATAAGCCAGGACCTTTCCATATTTTCCTTGCTCTGGACTGGGCCTGCAAATATGCAATTGTTACTCCCCATACAACAATTGTCCCTCCCCTCCCTTTCCCCACTCCTCCCTCCCAATCATTTGTTGGTTAAAAAACAAACTTACTTCCAAGTTCTGACTTTACCACTTTCTAACCATATGGCCTTGATCAAGTTACTAAACTTATTTGAGTCTCAGTTTTCTTCTCTCAGATGTGTGAAATGATTTCTATCATCTCTGTCAGCCTTAAAGTCAAATTTAACACTAATGCCCAGAGCAATAAATAAGAACCTGGGTCAGTCACAGTCTCAGGTTAGGAAGGCGCACTTGCAGTCCCAGCATCACAGGTACGAGATTGATGAGACGGCTATACTGAACACACCGTCTGCCTGAAATTGCTTTAAGTTCGGTAGATATGTGGGCTCATTTAATTTACACAACATCTCTGTAACAAGACTTTTCTTAGTGCTCAGCTCATTTTTCTGCTTTGTGGAGGGATTTTTTTTGTTTGTTTATTTAAACTTAATGCCATCACTTCCTAGTTTTGTCTTATCTATAACTGTAACATAGGGACTTCTCTGTCTTTCAGTATGTTCTTTAACAATATGTTATAAAGGGCTACTGTCAAGAGTAGAACAGTAAGTAGTCTAGGTACTCTTTTGATGCAGGCATCATTCCTTCATTTTACAGAAAAGGAAAATGACAATCAAACAAGTATCTGCTCTAAGTCTCAAGATAGTACAAAAGCTGACACTTGGATCTGTCTGACACCCACACTGAAATCCTCTTTCCTGCACATGACGGATTTTTTAGAGCAAGAGGGTCTGGTAGGATCACTACCTAAGAGTTCAAGTTCCAGTAATGGGGCAGAGCCAGAGGGCAACGTTTAAGCATAGGTGCAAATCTAGCAAAGGGGGTGAGACAAGGTAAGTTCATTGAAATAAAAGAACACATGTAAATCATATTTGTACTCCCTCTTACAACTACAGAATCCCTCAAAAACCTGACTGATTGAAAACTCCAGAGATGGAGAGTTCAGAATATTCCTTTGAGAGAAAGTACCAAATCCCAACCCTACACAACCAGGGAAGTTTGAAATACTCTTTTGAGATTATGTAAATTGCTGAGTTTTTGAGATGTAATTAAACTCTACTCTTCTAGACTGCCTTCTCTGGTTTACTTTATTTTCCTTCTCTAGGCAATAATGTGTTTAATTCCCTTCTAATTTCTCATTCCAATTGAAAATAGGAGCCAAACTTTCAAAGCTTGTGACTATGTCACCATGGGAGAGATTCTATAACCTCTCTGTATCTTAGTTTCCTTATCAATAAAATAGAAGTAGTCAAAGCAGTACCCATTTCAAAGATTATTGTGAGGATTAAACAAGTTAAAACTGCAAAATATTCAGAATAGTATCTGGCCAGAAGTACACATACATGAACAAATGTAAACTCTAGAGAACTAGAAATGGTGAGTTTTCTCTATTGTCTCTGCAACAAATTTTTATATGACTCAGTGCATCATTCTGATCAAATAACCCTGAGCTTGCTCACGCTGACAGTTCTTTCTTAGGATGAGTGTCCAGAAGCAACCCCATACTGCAGTCATAGTAGACCCCTGTGACTCTTGTCCTTTGCTCTGGGCACTGTTCCATAGGGCAATGTTGTATTCATTTGGGAAGAAGTCAGTGACTCACCCTGGTGATTCATATGGTGCTGACAGGCAAAGGTGTTTCACACACCTTTTCACACAAACAACTGTGAAATCGTATCTTCCCCATCCTGTGCTAGTAGAATGGAGTTTCTGCAGCACATTGCAGGATTCACACTTTACTGGTACTTTGCATCTAAAAAAAACAGTCATGTGCAGGAAAGAGGGTTTGGTGGGAGTGTCAGACAGACCCAAGTCTCTGCTTTTGTGCTATCTTGAGACTTAGAGCAGATACTTGTTTGATCTTTAGTTTCCTTTTCTATAAAATGAAGTAATAATAACTGCACCAAAAGATTATTTAGAAAGACTAAATGATATCACTTGTACTACCTGACACATTCCAGATGCAGTAAAAGGGAGTTATTGGTAATAGTAATACAATACTGTGATAGTTCAATAAGATAATATGTGGGGTGAAGGGAAATCTCCATAATGTCAGCTTTAACCCCACAACCAACATTGTTTTGGTCTAAAATTTTTTTTTAATTCTGATTCTGATAATCCATTAGTTATGCCCTTTCATGGCCAGCATTTGTGATCTATAATAGATCTGACAATGTGTTCTATATTTTCATTTACATTGTTAGTTAAAATGCTAGCCTGAACAGGATAAAGCATGGAATTGTGGTAAACCATCAGGTCAGCTTCAATTCATGTCTGTGTTCCCTGGACACTGGCAATCAGTATAAATTCACGTAAGTATATCATCTAAAAATTCAGCTATGTGCATCAGCATATCAGGGAAAATGATCAGACTCTTATTCTGAATTTAAACATATGTCTAACACAGTTCCCTCTTTGCTATAGTCTACTAGCCCTCACTGAATGGGAAAGGAGATGATTATGACATGACTTATTTTAAAAAGTAAGATGCTTGTCCTTTCCATTTCAAATGACCTACAAACAACATGTTAATAATCTTCTCTGCATTTTTTCATATATTGATGTCCGGCTTGATAAACTGTACTGTGTAATTCTTTCTTTCTAAAGATTAGAATAGTATCGGTCTATCGTGCACAGTCAGCTTCTACCATAGTTTGTTTTCACTGATTTCTAAAAAATCAGCAATTATGAGTCAAAAACACATTAGTAAGTGGTTTCAATATCCCAGGAAATCATGAATCTAGTGACGTGAAGCCACTTAAGAACCGATATGCACCTCTTTGCTTATTTGGCAAGTCTGGCAGAAGAGCATGTGAAATCTAGTTAAGGGCTTACCACTTTCTCATTGAGGAAAAGTGTCCTCGTCCACTGCCAATGGAGCAGAGAAGGAGGACAAGGAAACTTATCTACTAATTCAAATAACAGATCTCTAACCTCTACCATTGATTAATGCACTAAACATGAATTGAGTCCTTATTATTTTTCAGGCACTGTTCTAACTAAGACATTGTCCCTGTTCCTTATATGTTAGAGGATATGAAAAAAACAGATGGGCCAATAAAAAATTCATTTATGCATACAGGCTAGAGTACAGGCCAGAGGCGTGGGGCAGCGAGAGGGTTCACCAGAGACAGAGTGGGGAGCAGAACAGGCAGATCGACGAAATACACTGCTGAGGGGAGCAATGGGCGAGGCAGGAGAGGCCTGCGGCACCATGTGGGAATCTCCCTGGCCGGATGTCAAACTCGCGTTGCTACTGCTGACAGCTCCACAGCGCAGTGCTTAACCGCTGCGCCACCAGGGAGGCCCAGGAATTTAATTTTTTAACCAAAATTTTAAAAAGTAGGTGTATTACTAGGAATTGATACAAGTTCTCCAGTGGATTGAAACAGTTTACATGAGAGGAATTAAAAGAAATCACCTTGGACATTTTGTATGGAAAGGAAGATGAAGCATTTTATAACTAAAAAGAACTTGTGCCAAAGCTCTGTAGCAAGGGAGAGCAGAGGACCTACGAAAAATGGAAGAAGGCTTGTTAGTTTTTAGGTTGTAGATAAGTTAAGAATTGAGGTAGGCACAGACCAGATCGTATCAGAGGGCTTGATGTGTCATTTCAAGAATCTTGCTTTTCCTTAAGAACAATGAGAATGCACCAAAAAATTCAGACTTGAATTTCGGAACGATCACCCCATTACAGTGTGGAGGACAGATCTTGAGAAGACAATAAAAATTATGGGGGACTTGTTAGATGCTTACAGTAGTCTAGCCAAGAGGAGATAATATCTTGGACTAGGCTGGGGCTGGGGCTATGGAGAGAAGTGTATGGATGTGCAGCTGTTTAGGGGTCACATTTAGAGATCTTGATGATGGATTATATTAGGGAAAAAAGAGGGAGAAAAGACTAAAGACTAAGACTAAGGGCTATGCAACAGGAAAGGTGGTGAAGCCATTTGCTGTAAAAAGGAACACCAAGGGGGATATGATTCCAGTTTTGGATGTGTTGATTTTTCAGATGTGAAGTAGAAAGTTGAATATAACAGTTTGAAAGTCAAAGAAGGACAGAGTGGAGGTATCATATAGGCCACATATATGGCACTTGAAGTCCTGGGATGTCCTAGGGAGAGACCATGTAGTGAAGAAAGCAAGTATGGATGTGGCCAAAAAACAAAGCTGTTGTCTTTTCACTTATAACCAGGAATACCCATAAGAATATCTTGCTTTTGCAAAATACAGATTCTGAATCACAAGGGCTGGGACATTTAAATTTGAAAAGGCAGTCTCAGACTTCCAGTTCCAATAAATATGCAATCGTTGGAATTGAGTTTATTATCCACACCTGAAACAACCAAAAGAATAAAACCTGAAAAAATACATGGTTATCCTGATGCTAGGCATTAGTCAATGGAACAGAACGATCTCTGAGAAACAGAAAAAAAGTGAGATGAGCCCCACAATCTTCTTTGAGTTTCCAAGCTATGGTATCAAAAGTCACCACCAAAGCAGAGCCCAGCTGACTGTGAGTGGAAGAGACATAGCTGAGAGTTAGGGGAGAGCAAGGTGAACTAGAGAATTCAGATGGAGTACGAGAAAGGAGGACGCTGCATGAGAGGGAAGTCCAGAGGCCTGCTGAGGGCCCCTGTCAAGTGGCCAACAGAGCTCTGTCAGGGCATATGAGTAACCGCCCAAGGCAAAGCTAAGAATTACTAGAACGGGTAAGAGATAACAGTGGCCTGTGCTCACACAGAGCTGGAAATGCTGCTGTGCCTACCAGCCAGACTGGAAAAGCTTATGATTCATGAGGTCTTAGTTAGAGTACTCAGGAAGGTCTGCCTCAGGGAAGGAATAATTAGCCCTAGACAGAGAATTGCTATAGTCTCACCTAATAAATCTTAAAAGGAAGACCAACAGGACCTAACTGTTTACAAGTAAATTAACTGCATCACAGAGTATAAATCTCAATAATATTTATGGGGATACAAATTATCCAGCACCACACAAGGTAAAATTTACAGTGGATGGCATCTAATGAAAAGTTACCAAATATGAAAAGAAATAATAGACTACAACTCATAATGAAGAGAAAAAGTTATCAAACAAAAACTGACTCTGTTGAACTGTCAGAAATGTTAGAAGTAGGAAAAAAGAATACAATTGAAGCTATATTCCGTATTTTCAAAACATCAGGATAAGAAAGGACAAACACCAAAAAGGACAAACACTATAATCCTATAATAAATAGGATTATCAGCAGGTTAAGTATTACAGAAGAAAAGATTAACAAACTTATATACACTAATAGTGACACAGAGTATTCAAAATGAAAGACAAATAGAGGAGATTTTTTTTATATATATAATGTATATTTTTATTGTTATTTATGTCTTTTACATTTTGCATTCCCCTTGGGTAGCCCACCACCAATTCAAGATTTTTAAAGAAATGTATCAATCACCATTGTGCTTTGGGGAACAATTAATTAGTCTCTTTCAAAGGAGACTAATGTTTAGTTGGAAAAACTTAAAGATGGGAAAGGGATTTGTTAAAATATATTTTTTAAGTGCTTGCAAATTTCTGAATTTGATCAAAATTATAAGCCCACATGGCCCAGAAGCTCAGTGAAGCCTAAGGTCAAGAAACTTGAAGAAAATAATAATAAAACACATTTTAATCAAATTGTACCAAGCACTGATCCAAAAAATTATTAAAAGCACCAGGAGAGGTGGAAGATCATGTTATATACAAAGGAACAAAATAAATATGTCAACAGATATCTTGTCAAAATTAATGAATACAAGAAGACAGTGAACATCTTCAGAGCACTAAAAGGAAAAAAAAAAAACAAACCTGTTAACTATGAATTCTCTACCAAGTAAGAAAAACTTTCAAGAGTGGAGATGAAATAAGGACTTTCTAGACACACAAAAGCTGAGAGAAAACATGGCCACTAGACCCACACTAAGACTCACACTCAAGCAAAGGAAAAGGAAACCAGGAGGAACCTTGGCTCTATAGCCAGGAATGAAAAACACCAAAATGATCACTAAAATATTAAATAAATACTCTTATGCTATTTTAAAAAATCTGTAAAAGATAATTGATTTTTAAAACAAAAATAAAAATAATGTAGCATGAAGTTTTGACAGGTGAAATAAAACAAATGACAGCTATTTTATAAATATTAAGAGTGAGGAAATGAGAGCACGTGACCTACCATAAGGCTTTCACATTACCTGTGGTTATAAGAAAGAACACCTTCGTATCAATTATTTCAAAACCAATGTCATCCTTTTTGGCTACAAACCTTTAACAGTGATCCCTATTAAGCTAGCAAGATTTTATATCATTTCAATTCCTACATTTTTCCAGAAGTATATTTTGTTTCCAATGTATTTCAGGGAATATATAAGGAAGCTGCATTGCTCAAAGTTATGTATTCAGTAGATAATAATAACTACAATTTATTGAAGCTTTACATAAAATAACCCATCAAAACCCTAGCATAGTCTTCCAAGGAGGTACCTTTATGAGCCTGATTTTATTTATTTAATTCATTTCTTTTTTTTTAAACTGTTTTTTTTTTTTTAAGATTTATTTATACAAGCTGGGGTACAGGCCAGAGGCATGGGGCGACGAGAGGGCTCACCAGAGACAGAGCGGGGAGCAGAACAGGCAGACCAGAAATACACTGCTGAGGGAAGCAGTGGGCGAGGCAGGAGAGGTCTGCCGCACCACGTGGGATTCTCCCGGGCTGGGCGTCGAACCCGCATCGCTGCTGCCGCCGACAGCTCCACAGCGCAGCGCTCAACCGCTGCGCCACCAGGGAGGCCCTAATTCATTTCTTTTTAACTGAGGTAATACTGGGTTTTGTAGATCAGAGAAAGACAGGACACGCTAATAAATTGTAGGTAGAAGATACAAACCCAAGAGTTCAGGCCTAGAGTCTTCAAGGTTAACTGTGGGAATTTCTGCCTATTATGATTTTCTAATTAAAATTCCTGTGTCCTGTTTAACACAGCTGTCCTGGCTGGGAACTGAGGGTCAAGGTTTCACCCAATTTGGTTTACAAAGTTCTTACCAACACACTTGTCTTTAGAGCTGTTTTTGTTTCCAACAACTGACATAACAAATGACCACAGACTCCATGATTTACAGAAACAAAAACGTTTTGCACAGTCTGGAAGGTGGACTTCTCCTCAAGTAGTTGCTGTCAGGGCAGGTCTTTCTCCACAGCCTCCAGGGCAGACTCCTTCTTGCCTCTTCCATCGTGAACTTGACTTGTGGAAGTCATTCGGCCTCATCTGGGTCTTTACATGGCCTCCTCTGCAGTGCGCCTGTGTCTCCTCCACTTCTGACTCAGAAGGACATCTGGCATTGCATTTAGGCCCTCCTGAGGTCTAGAAAAATCTCATGTTGAGGTCCTTAATTATATCTGAAAGACCCTGTTTTCCAAATCAGGTCATATTCACAGACTCTAGGGGCTAGATGACGGGCATATCTTTTTGGGAGGTCACAGCTCAACCCACTACAGAGGCATTTCCAGCAAGTCAGGGCCAAGAATGAGGTCAAGTTATTCAACTCAGGTGCAAAATTTAAGGCTGCCCCAAAAGTCAGTCATATAAATAATTAATGAATAATAACCACATTTCCAAAAATAAAGCAAAAAGTCAATGATTAAGCATATTAAGTTTTAAATGAAGACAGGATCAGTATTGTTGATTTATTTTTCCTTTTGGGTCTCCAATATAGCTAAACATGGCATTAATGTCCAGCAACACCCAAGTTTCTATCCATCCTGAGAATGAGCTGAGCCAAATACACCATTTCCCCGGTCCCAGTTTAGATCATCCTTCCCAGAAACATTGCTCCGGGAGCTTTCCTCGGGAGACCAGGCCGCTCTGTGCGGGGAGTCTCACTTTCAAAGTAAGCTTATGAATTGTGCAAACACCTCCTGAGAAGCTAATTAAAATGGAAGCCCAGGCTGCCAAATCCGGGAAGCCTCCAAATGAACATCATGAGGCTGCCAAGTAGTATTGTAATAAACACACCCACACTCTCCCGGTGGTATAAGGGGGCAGAGGACTGAAGGGCAAACTCTGAAAAGTGGGAGTTGCTGGCCCCACGGCGGAGCACAGCACGGGGCGAAGGGAAGGCACCAGTCTGTGTAAGGATGAAGACTTTGTGTTTGGTGGGGGAATACAGCTTAGAAACAGGAATAAAATTGAATTCCAGCTTCCTAGCCCCACTGAGAAGATGAAATGCTCTGTACATTATGTGTCCACTATTACCTAAAGCTAAATTAATACCAACACCTGATTATTTAATGCTAAATAATCAGTATGAAACAATGTTTTATGTTCACTAATTGGTTAGAAAAATAATAATCGCTGCGACAACATAATAAAAAATAAGATTACGTTTACAATAATGTGGCAAAAGTATTTAAAAATATCTGGGAACAAATTTCAGAGAAAATAAGCAGGAATTACAAGAAGAAGCTTGAAGACTTTATATAAAGACTTATACTAAATAACAATAGATGCTATATTCCTGGGTGGAAAGACTCAGTATCACAATCATATAAATTCACCTCATATTTACATATTAACATAATCACCAAAAAAAGAATCAATGATAACTTAGGAAGGAAATTTAGAAAACGGATTTTAAAAATCATCTGAAAGAGCAACACAGGAGAAATGATAAAAATTTTTGAAAAAAGAAATTAAGAACAACAGGAAATTTCAGATTAAAATTATTATAAAACTAACAATTAACACAAGGGACAGTGTTACAGGGTAAGAAAACGAGCACATAATATAACAGAAAGCCTAGAAATTCAGCTTCCTAAATATAAGTCTGTAATATATGAAAGAGGCTTGATATCAAATCATTTCTGAAGAGAAGACGATATTCTTCAAACCTGGAGGAATTTGTTATTGGAAAAAAAGGATGCCAATTTCATATTGTATATAAATCAAATTTTCATTGGTTATAGAATTAAAGTTAGAAATGAATTATAAGAGATCATAGGAGACTGTCTATCCCAAGGTAGAAATAGATTTTCTAAGCATAAAAATAAGGAAAGACTATATAGGAAGAGACTGATCATTTTATTCTCCACCATATTTAAAATCTGTTTGTTAAAACTTCTAGGCACTCCATAAACAAATTAAAGGAAAGAATATATGTAGAAAATATATGCCACATATATTAAAGGTAAAGGAGACAGTAGTCTTATATAATAGCCTTCCTAAAGACCAGTAAGAGTTAAATTTGAATTTCAAATCAGGAAAGGGTTATCAAAATTAATAAGAAAATATCAGGCTGAATACTCAAAAAATGAGTGAAGCTCAGAGACAATTCATTTGAAAAGGAAATCAAAATGGCCAAATATTATGTGAAAAATATTAACCTTACAAGTCACAAAAGAAATCAAATTAAGATGACAAAGGAATACCATTTCTCAAAAAGACAAAATAATTATCTAAGATCAAAGCCAACACTGAGATTCCAGTAAAATTGCCACTCACATACTCATGTGGCAGAAGTATGAATCAATATAATAACCCTTTTGAAAGGAATTTGGTACTAAACATCAAAAGCCTAAAAATAATTCTAATTATTAATTTAGTAATTTCATTTTGAAGTGGAATGACTAAGAAAATGACTTAAGTATACACATAGGTCCTATAGATAAGCTATTCATTTATACTATTATTTATAATGACAAAGAGGTTTAAAACAGTCTTAATGTCCAAAACATGAAACAATGAAATAATAGGATTTTAATGATGCCATTAATTTTTTGAATAATATTTAATAACATATTCTAATGTATTTATGTTTAAATTTATTTAAAAAGGCATAATGTAGGATGCACACAAGGGCGTGAACACACAGATGTGTATATATCACAGAAAAAAGATAGCTTCTATAACATAAGTTTTCTGTGATGTTTTTAATTGGCTTCTGTTTTACACTTTTCCATATGGCTCAGATTTTCTACCATTAGAATTCATTATTTTATAATCAGAAAGAAAGGAGAAAAGAATAAAAAACGTGTTCAAAGCCTTGATCACCTGTTTATAGGATGTCAACATTTGAAAGGACATTAGAGGACCTAACCCAATTTCCTCGTTTTTCAGGTAAAGATACCAAGGACTCAGAAAGCTAGAGGTTTGGAAAGGCCAAGCATAAGTTACTTGCAAGCATTAGAGACTATACGATTTCAGAGCATCCCTTGGCAGTCACCTAAAGGAGAAGCTACCACCCATGATGCTCTTGGAAACATGGAAGATAAATGATAGTTTTTCACCATCTCAAGCTTTGGACTTTCCTACTTGATACCAGAAAGTAGGTGCATAACCAAGGCCTCCTTCTCACTGCCCAAGAGAACAACCTTCGCCTGCTCAGATTCTTGAACAGATTCTGGGTTCCTTTGCCCAGCATCCAGAAGGGGGAGAGATGAAGGGACTGAGGGAGTCAGGGAATTCTATCCATCTCACATCGCCATTCTTGCTCTAATCCTCAGGTCTTCTTGATCCATAAGTACATGTTGTGGCTCATGGTGGTGGAGTCATTTCCTTGTGATTGGCAGAGTTGTGCCATAAGGTGACCCTGGTCTTGAAGGACGTGAAGAAGATTACTGTTTAGAGAGGGCAGAAATGGACACGGTTTTGTCCATCAGAGTCAGATGTGGGAAAGCCAGAGCTTTGATGTGGCACAATGAGAAGTTCAGCAGCATGGGCTGCCGGGGCTAGGGGGTGGGGGAGATGAAAGCCCAGGTAGGAGATCAAGAGCAAGGACGGGCAAAGGGGAGACTAGGATCGGGGCCAAGCACAGAGGGTGAGCAGTCTGCAGCCAGAGGGGATGGGCTAGACCAGAAGAGAAGTGGAAGCACACCCCACGGGGGTAGCCTGCAGCCCAGTTCATCAAGTGCCCTCAGTCCCAGGCACAGTCCCGCTTGTCCTTGGTAGAAGCTTCTGGATGACCAGAACCATACTTTCTGCCCCAGATGTCTGTTTTCCTCTCACGTGGCTGAGAGTGGACAGCTAACTGGAAATCAACGGTTTCTGAAGGACAGGATGACTCTGAGGCTAAACCCAGAGAGGAAGTGGTAGAATTTGTTGAGAAAAGTTTTCAGCTGTGAGAAAAATCTTCCAGATATGCTGAAATGAGGTCCACAGCTGCTTGGTGGAGAGTTGTCTGCTCTGTTCATAGTTCATGACACATGTACTTGGTGGGTAAACTTAAAAAACCTGAGCTTACATCCAGCTGCATCGCTTCCTAGAAGTGATGGTAGATCATGATTGTCTTGAAGCTCCATTTTCATATACCTAAAATGAGGCTAATACTCATTCCTGCCTTCTAGGGTCACTGAGAACTATAATGATACATTGACCGAGACTGAATTACACTTTACGGTTACTAAATTGCCTTCTCTTTTCATCTCCCGGGTCCCATATTCATTATTTGCATTGATATTAGAGGAGGAGAGCAATGTCACTCTAGAGTCTGCCTGGTGCTTTAATGACCCTCAGTCTTCCCCAGGGTCCCCCCAGGAGGGCCATAAGATCTCTCACTTGCACAGAAGTCCTAATTCAGAGAAGCTAAGTCACTTGTGTAAGATCCTCACCTAAGTAGAAGCAGAAAAGAAATCCTGATTCCCTCCAGATCTGCCTCCCATCCTGTGCTACCTATCCTGACCCAAAACTCCATAAGCTTCTCGACAGCACCCCTGTTGGGAATAGACCTGTCTCTAATCAGTCACGCAGACCTGGATGATGGCCCACCTTTTGCTGGCCACACTGCCCCAGGCCAGGACACAACCAGATGTGCCATCTCTAGGCTCAGGACAGCTCCGGGTTCAAGGCACCCTTTTAACAGAGAGACGCCACACTCAGCAGCCACTGCCTAACGAGACGGGGGCATTTGGAGGAAAAATGAGAAAAATCTGTGTGTACTTCTATCCAGGGAGTTTGAGGCTGGAGGAAGCTTGTTAGAGTACGAAGAACCCAGAGGATGAGGGGCTGGAAATGGTTTTTATGACTTGGATTCACACGTACGATTTTCTACCATGATTCAGCCCTCTTGTTGTATAAAGAAGACTAAGGCTCAGGCATGCCACGGAGAGGCAGCTTTGTATAGAAAAGCTGCCTTTTGTATAGAAAAGAGCTGGGCTCAAGGTTCTCTGAGATCTTTGTTCCAACTCTGGTTTCTCTCCATATTTTGCTGTGTGATCTTGGGCAAGAGGCCTAACTGCTATAATAACACTAGTCAGTTACTGAGCGCTTACTAAGGGTGAGGCCTTGTCCGAAGCGCTGAACATTTACTGTCACGCTGCAGACTCAGAGCAGCCCTGCGAGACAGTATTTTCTCCTTTCCATGGCTGAGGCTGAGACTCTCGGAGGCACTGCACAAACTCAGACCTGCTCTTTAGGTCTCAGGGCACTCAGCCTATATCCTGGTGGGGGGCGGGGGGACTCCCAACAGACCTCTTTCCTGTATGGAGCAGAGAGACCCTGACAACCAAAGGGAAATGCTTTTTGAAAATCACTGGAAGATGTTGGAGGGAGGAGTTCCTAGAGGGACACTCGTGAAGATTCTGGAAAACAGTGATAGCCTGGTGGGAGTCTCCTTTGCTGGACTCAACCATATAAAACTCTCTCTCTTTCATAGAAACAGAAATCCCCCCACCCGCCTTGCTAGGCTCTCTGTTTCCGGAACCTTGGGCTTTGCTCTCTAACAGGCCCAGCTGTGTTGAAACTCTGTAGAATTCAGGGGAAATCTGTGTTGGGTCAGAGCCTGTGCAATTATTCCTCTGGGAGTTTCCAGTTGTTGTGGGTTCAATGTCAACAATTTTCATCTGAGAAGCTGTAGAGCTGGTCAAGGGCCAAAGTTCTCTTTATCCTGCCCAGGTTACGAGCATGAAAATGCAAAGGTTATACTTTTACAGAGAAAAGAAAATTTGCCCTAGCCTGACTGTCATGCAAGGAAGAGACAACATGTGTCCCATTCCAGTGAGTTGTGGCATTTTATGTGTCTCCTCACTTGGCCCTCACCTTGGTGGCAGAGGCTACTATCGGCATTTAGAGACAGGAGACTTGTCCAAGTCTCTGACTTGACTTGGCCAAGGTCACTCAGCAAATAGCAGAACTGGGACATTTTTCCTTTTGCAAAGTCAATGCTCTTTTCACTCCCTGTAATGCTTTAGTAATTCACCTGCCAAGAGACAGTATTGTGTAGTGGTCTAAGAACATAAACCAATTGTTTGGGTTTAAATATCAGACCAGTAATGATTAGCTGTGTGACTTTAGGAAAGTTACTTAATCTCTCTGAACCTCGTTCCCTCATGCATAAAGTGATGCTGCTAATACTAATGTGTGCTTCATAGGATTCTTGTGAGTTAAGGGTTAATATAAGGGAAATGTTTAGAACCATGTACCATAACATAATGCTGGCTATTTTAAAGTCATATAACTTAAATAAAGAAATGCACTGTTAGTTTACTAGGCATATTAGTGTACCCTGGGGGAAGGAAGAAATTCTTACATAAGTAGCCAGATTGTGCTGGGTGGGTACTATAGTTTTATAATCCAATTATATAGCAATCCTACGAATAGGAGATTTTACAGATGAAGAAATTGAGAAATAGAGAAGTTAAGCCACATGACAATCATTGCAAAGCTACAGAATACTAAAGCTAGAACTAAAAGCCCCACCGGACACCAGGATTTCCACTTTCTCCTTTTTCATACTCTCCACTGCGTCCAGTGAAAACAGAGCAGCCCGGCAAGAGAGCAGGTGCGTGCACACATGTGACCCACTCCTGCCAGGGAAAGGGACATTGCCATCCGACTGGTATTGCTTCATTTCACAAATGACAGATTTACTTTGATTAAGACTATAAAAGCTCAATGCACAAAGGAAGTTGGCAATTCAGGAGACTCCTGTCATGATTTGAAACTTGCAAACATTACTTTGTATTTATTTCCTTATCATTTGCCTACTATATGCCGGACACTGGGCCTTTGAAAATTAATCAAGGAGTGGATTCAATAATGAACCAATAAGTGCATACTTATAAACCAAGATAAGTACCAGGAAAGAAAGCAAGTGCTATGGTGTTAAAAGGGGTAAACAGGGTAAAGACAGGCCTCTTAAAAACATTCAGAGCAGATTTTTCCTACGTATGTCACCTTAGCACGTGAAGCTTAGGTCAGTCAAAGCCCCGTGGACTTCAAGAGAAACTTTACCATTACTTTAAAGAATGAAGGTCACCCAGGTTCAGGGGGAACTTTTTATCTGAGAAGTCTCTCTAGGCAGGACAAACCTCTATAGCATCTGGTTTTATCATATGAGTCACTTTCTGTTTGTCACTTGAGATAATCTCTCTCTTTGATGTGCTTGGTCCCTATTAATTCAAGAATAAAACCCTCAATCTGCCCCATTTACTGTAGAATTTACAGGCATGTTAATTTTTTCATTTATTTTCTGTGAATGTGTCTCTTAACTTTGTTTGCTCAACCAGCCTAAGAAGAACCTCAAAGGGCAAAAGAATTTTCCCCTGTGTCCCTCAAGGGGTTTGATCTAATCTAGATGGGACTCAAGAGACAGCATCTTCAAACATTCTCCTAACATCTAGACAGAGGTCTAGAGGAAGAAGAAAGTCTAACCAGGCAAAGAGAGAGGGTAAATATTACAGAGAGAAAGAGTAGCATGTTCAAAGACCCTCTTGGAGAAGGGTTCATAGACTATTTGAGGAACAGATAAATTCCCACTGTACCTAAAGGACAGGAAAAACAGGGAGAAAATGATTCAGAATGAGGCTGGAAAACTAGGAAGGGGAACAGTACATTGGTGAGCATAGAGAATTGGTCATTGTTCTAAGAGAGTAGGAAGGGATTTACATAGAAAGAATTAAGATATTTTACAGGGGCTATAAAATTTCAAGTAATCTGTTTAGGATATAATTAACACCACAGTACCCATCCTATTGTGATGGATGACGAATAGTCTTCAACTTTCCTGCCAATTCTAAAAGGTAATTAGTGGTCACAGGGATAAGGTGTGGAGGATACTGTGGGTGAATCTGGATTGAGTGGGAATAAGTCCTGTTAGCCATTAGTGATGTTGGCCTGGAATAGGCTGCCCTCGCTGAGGCTGAGGCAGTGGCTGAGCTAATCACAACTCTAGCACGTGCTTTCTGTCAGAACTTGGGCAGTTTATTTAAAAACTCAGAATCTCAGCTTTTCCAAGCTGTGAAATAGACTTAAGGGGTCTGTGAGGATTATATGAATTAAAGTGTTAATCTCACACATTACAGGGATCCCATAATAATAACCTTTCTCCGCATGCAAAGGGAATTTAGGAATATGATCAAGTTGGAATTAAATATTTAAAGCTGGAATTACCTCAGAGTGAACAAGAAGGAAAAATAGAAAGGTTGATTTCTTGCACCTTTTCACAACAGGTTTTTGACCTGTGTTTTATGTGCTGTGAAAACTTAGTCCTGGGACCTGACAGCCAACACACAGGCTGAATTGAATCAGGCTTTCAGGACAGAGAGCAATGTTTTGGAGAAAGCACATTGGCTTTAAGTATAAATGCTGCGTGACAGACCTCACAGAAGTAACCGCGGGGCAGATTTGTTCTACATTCCTTTACCATATTTGATAAGTGGGTTATCGGCCCATTCACCTGAACTGGGTAAGAGGATGTTACTCTGAGGCACTAACATATTAGACCCTGGAGCAAATTTGGAGGCTTTCCAACCAACTCCTCCAATGTAAAGTGTCCCCCACCGAAATCTCTTTAAATGTTCCCTATTACAAGAAATGTTCCCAGCGTTTAACCCAGGCCATATCATTGGAATTTCTCTTATTCCTCCTATTTTCAGATCCCCCAGCCAGTCCTGTTGGTTCTGCCTTGAAAATAGATGCCCAGTTTTCAACTCAACATCTCCACCACCACTGATCTCATCAAGTTCCTGTGATGTCACGACATTGAAGCAGCCTCCCAAGGTCTCCTGATCTGTACATCCTTCAATATGGTTTATTCCCCTCGCACAGTAATCTTTTTGAAATGTAGTTTTTGAAATGTCACTCCTTTGCTTCAAACTGTCCGATCATTCCCCAGAGTTCTTCTAGCTCTCTGATGACTCTCTGGACCTGGCTGCCGACTTTATTTTTTACTCCTCTTTATCTGGCCTTCTTGCTGTTCTTTGGAGTTGATAGGCCCACTGCATTTTCAGGCCTTGTGTCTGTGGCCCTCTGTCTGGACCACTTATAGCTAGTAAAGCTGGGATTCCAATCAGACAGTCAAACTCTCACCCACCACCCCATCACACCTACCATATACGTGACACTATATTATTTACCTTTCTGTTCATTTGTTTTTTTCCTCTTCTGCTAAAATCTGACCTTGATAAGGAAAGGGACTTTGTTTCATTCATGACACCATGCTGGCATATAATTGGCACTCTAGTAATATCTTTGGGAAGAACAAAGCCTTAGCTGCTATCTGGTACAATGGATCCCAGAAGCCCCAAACCACACGATGTTACAGAAAAAAAAAAAAAAAAAAAACAAAAAAACAAACCCTGTGCTAGGAATCAGAAAAACTTCTGGTAAGTAATGAGTGATATGGAATGAATTTTATCCCCCTGCAAATTTACATACTGAAGTCATAGCCAGCAGTATCCTAGAATGCAACTTTATTTGAAAATAGGGTTGTTGCAGATGTGATTAGTCAAAATGAAGTCACACTGGAGTAGGGTGGACTCTTAATCTAACATGACTGATGTCCTTATATAAAGGGGAAATTTGGACACAAGCAATGTCAACTTGGTGTCTGAGACTGGGGTGTTTCATCTATAAGCCAACGATGCCAAAGATTGTTAGCAAATCACGAGAAGCTAGGGAGAGGCATAGAACGAATCTCTCTAGCAGTGCTGGGAAGGAGCAGATGTTGACACCACTGTGACCTTGGACTTCTAGCTTCCAGATTCGTGAGACAATACATTTACGTGTATTTAAATTAATTGGCCACCCAATTTGTGGTACTTGGTTACAGCAGAGCTAGTACACTAAACGTGTGATTTCAGGTCACTGGCCATCCTCTGGGCCTTCGTTTCTTTATTGGTGGAAAGGACCAGGTGATCTCTGAGGAATCTTTGGTTCTAAGATTATATGACTTTGTCATCCCAGGGCTCAAAGACCAACATCATTCTGGTTTGGAAAATCTTAGGCATGGAATTCCATTTTATTCTTGCCCAAAACCACTTAGTTCAGTTGTAGTTGACAAAAGTATGTTTGTTCCAAATATTGGATTGGGCACTGGAAGTTTAATAGGTAGTAAACATTTGATTTCAATTAGTTACATAGTCTTTTGGAAAAGGACAAAGCCCTAATTTAAGCATACAGTGGTAGGTGTTAGTAATTATAACATGTCTTAGAACTTTATCAACTCCTGCAGTTCTCATATCATCTACTCTAAATTAGGTACTATTGTGATTAGGTACACTTTATTGATGACAAAGCTGACACAGGAGAGTTATGTAAGTTGCCCAAGGTTACACAGCTAATTGGTGGCAAAACACTAGATACTCCAGGAGCTCAGGAAAGAGTCTTTATCCTAACTATGGGGATCAGGGAAGTTTCCTGCATGGGGACACTTGATATGACTCTTGAGGGATGAAGGAGAGAATCAGGTTGGAGAATTCAAGATGCATAAATCATGAATTTATAAATGTGGTTTGCAGCCACCCGGCTCCATCTCGGTTCACAGTTTTAGGATTTATATGGTCATTGATTTGATAACTTAGACCTGGAGCTCAGAGAGGTAGCAATGGAAAGCTGGACATAAAGCCGGACTTACTATCCCCATTTGACAGATTTATAATCCCCATTTTATAGAAGCCCAGAGAATAGGTGATAAAGACTGTACACTTAATAAATGGGGAAGCTAGGATTTGACTGCAGATCACAAGGTCCAGAAGCCATGCCATAAATACCCCTTCACATGTCCTCCAGTAGGCTTCCTTCTGTGGACTGAGCAGACCACAGGATTTATTTATGCTATTCTATCTGTGTGCACATGTGTATGTGTGTGTATTTCATTCCGACTCTGACAGTTCCTGAGCTCCTAACTATCCTCAGTCTCCTGTGCTTTTTGTTAAGCATTTGCTATCACCTTAACATTGGCAATGATACTATAGTTATTTTTGCTTCTGCAGTAGAGACAATGCTCTGTCCATTTTCACCTAGGAACATGGGTACACTTATGGCCTGTTCTAAAACCCAGTGATTAATTTTCCTGTAGATTTATCTTCATGGTGGTTTTCCTGAGAACATAACTATGATTTTTCATTTTGCAAGGTAAGTGGTGAGCAGCACAGCAGCTTGCAAGCTCGTGGATTGTAGAGCTCTCTTACTCATTTCTGACCTCTCTCCACTCTGTACCTGAACCAGTACCTGGACATACTGTATATACAATGTTTGAAGATAGTTGGGGTCAAAGAAAGCTGCTATGGTTTGAATATTTATGTCACCTCTAAATTCACATTCACCTCCAAAATAGCCCCAACGATGATGGTATTAGGAGGTGGGGCCCTTGGGAGATGTTTAAATCTTGACAGTGGGGTCTTCATGAGTGGGAGCAGTGCCCTTGTAAGAAGGGCATCCAGAGAGACCCTAACCTCTTCACCCTGAAAGGATGCAGGAAAAAGGCACCAGCGATGAACCAGTAAGTGGGCTCTTACCTGAACGTGACCGTGCTGGCAACTTCATCTTTCACTGTGACCTCCAGAACTTTGAAAAATAAATTTCTGTTGTTTTTAAGCTGTGCAGGAAGTGGCATTTTGTTGTAACACTCTGTCAATACCAAGACAAAAAGGCCTTAGCTACAAGCATGTTTCTCTTTTCCAGAGCAATTCTCCACTTGATTACACAGTGGAATTACCTGGAGGGAATTAAAAACATCTGATGCTATGGAGTCTCCCCGCCCCCAAGACTAAATCAAACAGAAATCTGGGGAGTGAGGATGAGATGCAAACAGTAATATATTTTAAAAAGATGTATTCCCCCAATCATTCACATTTTACAACAAGGGTTAAGAACCACTTCTCTGTAGAAGTGGACATGCAAATATTTGTATTTATTTACAATTTTAGATATTATAAAAGTAACACTCATGGTCATTTTAGCCAATTTACTCTGTCACTCAATCTGTAATAACAGAGATGGAGGGCTGCTCCTGGAAATCAGGATGGTGGCAAAGTGCTGTAAACATTAGCTCTGCAACCAGCAGATAAACCGCTGCTGCAATGCTGGCTCACCTTTAATGGTCTTTGCAAAGAAATACAGTAATTTCAGTTTCTTAAGTGGAGTCCACCTCGAGCAGGTGGTTCACTTCTTACTGGCTCACAAGCCACTTGCTGTGGTTAAAATACCACGGGCTATCTATGGATTCTTATTAGCAGCCCTTCCCACCCTCACCCTCACCCCCAACACCAATTTCTCAGAATAAAAATGTTGTAAAGCTGACTTTAAGATTTCACCATTTAAATATTTGGCTCATGTTATTTATACAGTTCTTTCCAGAAAGAAAAGCACCCCTATGATCAACAGAAGACTCAAGGAGCTCCGAGAAAATCGTGAGTCAACCAGGGGGTTGTGGATTGTGATTTAAGATAACTCTTTAAACCTTAGATTCTTCATGTGTCAAATGAATGGATGAGACTGTTGACTGCATTAGGCTAATGTTCTATGATTCTGATTCACTTTTCTAGAGGACCCAGCCAAGTTGGAGATTCCCTTTATTTATTAAGCAGATTAAACTCTTAGATTCTTAAAGCGCTTGTGTTTGTTTTTCTTCACCACCTCCCTTCCTGCCCCATTAAGCTGGGCAAATAATTGCTAAGAAAATGTGAAATGTTCCAAGTTAGGGGACTTTTGGACACAGATTCTGAAACTTCAGTTTGATGTTAGCCAGGCAAAGTTCTTGGTTTTCTTTGTGGGGTAAGGTAGGAGAGAAGAGAAAAAAAAGATCTGCTTCAATACATCAGAAATAACCATGAAATAATTGGGCCTACAGTCTAATCTAATCATGCTTTTGTTTATTCACCTCATATAAAAGTTTCCTAAGAATGCATTTGAGCACAATATAGAATAACACTATAACATACATTGTGAGAAGATTGGAAAACAATAAAATGTCCACCTGAAATAATGCAGTGTTCATAGACATACAAACCCATTGGTCATGCACGTTTGTGCCGTTTCTGAAACTACGGAGCCACAATGTATGAAACACATTTTACAAACTGAGACTGAAGTCAGTGAGAGGCCTAAGTGTTATCAGAAGCTTCACATTTGCATAATTTACTACATCAGTTCACATTGTATTATAAGATTCACATTGTTTTATTGTTTTCTTTTGTAATTAATTGGAACAAAACGTTCCTGCTTCATGGCAGGTAGAAGGCTTTCTCTCCAAAGTCAGTAGTTTGGGAACACTCAGAAGAACCATCCGTGAGCAAATGTAGTGTTGCTTTTAAAACCAAAATTAGAGTAGAACCCAGTTATAACCCAACTTATGTGTACATAGATTTGGATAGAACATGGGTAAAAACCACATCCCTCTGCCCCCTACCCCTATCAAACTATACAAAAGTAAAAGCTCAGTATAAACCATTTAGTATCTAATGTGAGAATCCTGTTTCCAAAACCGCTTCATAAAGGGGTTGAGCAGTATTAGCGACTCAGACAGAGAAAAGGGCAGACTCCAATAAAAGCCCACGGGTGCCCTCAGTGGGGAGGCTGTATGTCTCTCTATGTGACCTTCAGGTTATATAATACACAATACAAAACGTTACAAGAAAATCGCAACTCTTAGGCAGAGTTTTCTACACAAATGTAACACCACCGTTGGCAGGCAATGTTAGGTATATAAATTAATAACTTACAAAAACATTACATTATATACATTAAGTAATAAATACACGTTATAAACAGAAATGGAGGTGTTAGCGTGGTAGGCAGTGCAAGAGAAAGACGGCAGCATTAAATTGAAAACAGTGTGATCAGGTGTGAGAATGAAGAAATCGGGTGCAGGCTGACCCTGTGGCACCCCACTGCAGAGGGGTTTAGGGCACAACAGGGCACAGGGCCTCAGTAAGCAGGAGTTTAAAGACTCTGGCTGGGACCGGCATGACGGCCCCCTCTTCTCCCTCAGCTTCTTCAACTTTATTCTGTTTACAGCAAAAAAGCGACTCTAGAGGAGAAGAAATTCTGCTCAGAGCAGCCTGGATAAGTTACCAGGGCAATTTTGGAGTTGGACGGGACACTAGGGTCAGGAAGTAGAGTGTGGTTAGAAGTGTATCCTTTCTCTTTGCAAAAGGAACTGTAGGAAAGTGAAAGATATTGCCCAAGAAAAAAGGAAGACCATTTTCTTTCCTTTTTTTTTTTTCTTTTTTTCAGGAAGAGTCAAAAAGACTACGTCAACTTTGAATACTTATCTGTGGAGAAGTTGATGCTAAACTCTTGGTATTCAACAGGAGTTTTAAAGACGTGAAAATGTTTTACAAAAAAGGCACACAGGTTGGCAGACAAGAGGACAAGGTGAGCAGATCTGTAAATGAAGTTATTAGTCAGTTCAGTCACTAGTAGGGACAGAGTCCCAAAACTTAGTGCAGAAAAATCTCTCAGTTGTGTGTCTTCCATTTTCAAGCCATTTACTTGTGACCCCAACTTGGCCTCCAGTACCACATAAAGCTTCAGCTTCCCCACAAAGCTTGCAAGCGAGGCAAGTCAACTGTGGGATTTCCTGAGCTGCTATTCGCTTCATGGTCTTACATTCTGGCTCCAAACTCAAGTAACTGGAAAGGCCATTTGGCCCCTGTCCCGTGCAGGCCTTGGCGCCCGCGGCAGGCTGGCCCCGCCATACAGCCGGCATGCTTGTCAAGGATGGAATGTTCATCTCCACACGGAGAGGGGGATTAGGTGTCAATCGGTGACTTGTCTTCTGTCTCGATGTCTACCTCAGTCTCTCCCAGGGAATCTCTATGTTCTGGATCGATCACACAGAGGGTCTTTGTGCTGCTGAAATAATTGTGGCCCTCACCCTCCTTTTCAGGTCCTTCAGAGTCTTCCTCTTCGAGAGTCAGTTCAAACTGAAACTTCTCCATCAGGCCCTGGCAGTCTCTATTCTGCTCGTCCAGTGGTGGAGAAGGACTCTGGGGTATCATGCTCTGATACCAGTTCCTGTTATCTTCTAACGTATCAAGAATGTCCTGGGCATCAGGCTGTACCAGATCTGCCCAGGTCTCCCACAGTGGATGGACGATGTAGTCAATGAAACCAACCTGGAGAAAAGCAAGGATACACATCTATTATTCTCAAGGGCCCTTGAAAGCCACATAAAAACATGGTTTCCATGCAAAGAGAGAGCAACAACAACTCAAGAGGGATTGATAACAACGCATTCTATGATATGAGCACCTACAATATGCTATGTCCTGCACTGGGCACAATATATGCATCATGACTCCTCATCCCCCCAAAGTAAATACTGTTAACTGCAGTTACAAAGAATGAAAGTAAGACTCATTAGAATGAACTATCTTGTCAGACGTCACAGAACCAGTAAGCAGTGGCACTGGGACTCAGTCCCAGCTCAGTTTGAGTCCAAAGCCTGCAACTGCCTCACTACAATTGATTACTTTTCCTTTTATGTTTGCCAGATAAGAACTCTGGATGTAATCCTGACTGGGAATAACTCTGTCACTACTAGGATTCTGTTAGTCATTTTCTGATGAAGGAAGCCCCAGGTCTAATGAGCTTTGACTCAACATTCTTTCCCTGATAACTTTAAAAATGTGCCTCCGTTCCAAAATAAAGGGGAGCTGGCCTCTGACTACTCTGAAATTGCCCAAGTTCTGTGGGATGCTTTGGTTTGTAGGGGAGGATGGTAAAACACTTGAACATACTACAGGTCCCTAAACAAACAAATAACCCCTCTCTGGACACGTCTGCAATTGTTTTAGATCCATAGGGTGCATAGTCATTTCCATCAGGAGAAAGAAGGGAAAATAAAAACAATTAAGCAGTTCCTTTGCTAGTGTTCCTGTGAATAAATACGAGACTTATGGCTCTGTTATGGTTTACACGGTGGTTATGCATCCTGCATGAGCGGGCTCTGTGGCCTTATGCTGACCTCCCGATTGTCGGACAAACAGGAAATGGTGGGTGTGGGGGCGAGTTGAAAGAAAGAATAGGTACTAGTTGAATGAGACAATGGAATTCCCCTGTCATGGTCTGGGCTGCTGGAGAGATCCTGGGTCCAGATTCAGAGGGAGATGAACAAAGGTGACTTATTTGCACCCATGGCACATTATTATATAGCTACCTTTCCACACTAATGGAAACTCTCCTTTATTAATATTCTGGTTTTTGGCTAGCCATTTAACACATCAAGGTTGTACCACATCAAAGAACCTTAGTCACATGTCACTTTTTCCTATCTATCTATCTATCTATCCATCTATCTATCTCTCTTCCATCCCTCCATCCATCTGTGTATCCATCCATCCATCCATCCATCCATCCATCCATCTATCCATCCATCCTTCTTCTATCATCTTTTTTCTGGTACTTCCCTAGCCTTAACAAACAGAATTCACACTAAAGTCTGGCATGTCTGATCTGCATTGGTTATAAGAACTTGACTGTGGATGATTCAGATATTTCTCTTGCTTCCATTCACTACTTTGCCCTCTCTTTCATTTCTTTGTTTTTTAAATGTATTATAAAGAGTATATTCAAAGTATTTTCCAAGGACTTCCAAATAACAAGCTCAAGAGAAAACTGTATCAGCTGAATATATTTCCTTTCTTTACTTGTTTTGTTTTTTGATAAATGCTCACCATTGTGGGCTTGTGAGGCTTTTTTCCCCCAATGGTGGTCCCTAGTTCCTTATATTTTAAGTTTTGGAGTGAGATAGTTCAACAAATCCCAAGCACATCTAGCCAAGGCTTTATTTCCCGACTACTCAGACAATGTCCACAAAAGTTCATCTGTGGAAAACACCAGAGTGGACCATGATGTCATGGCAACAGGAGACAGGTCCACAGTGATAGAGAGTGAAGAGCTCTGGAGAAAGGGCAGTTGGGTCACTAGAAAGCTAGTGAACTGGATTAGGAGGGCAGCTTCTTCATCTGAACTGCTGTGTCTAGCGCATGAGGTTGCTTAGAGGTTCAAATAGGAAACGGTGCAAGAAAATGTGTGGGAAACCACACATAATACCATATAAATACAAAGCATCACTGTTGTTAATAAAAGGGCATTATTCTTATATATGTATTATGTATGTAGGTATGCATTTTTATGTCTACATATGATATTCTACCTAAGGCTTTAAGGCATTTGAATTGGCCCTGGCTAAGCTAAATCATGTGTTTTATGGCATATTAGACATTTCGAGCACTTTCACAGATTAGAAATCATTTAATTGGGTTTCTTTAAGAAGCAACAAAATAATATTTGCAAAGGAACTATACATTGATATTTTAAGTATATATAAATGTGAGGGTGGCAGGTAGTGGGGGAAAAGGATCAATACTAACAAAAAAAAAAATTCTGAATACTTTTGTGACAAAGGCCTTGGACAAACTATAAATCCATTCTCAATCATGACCGCCCAGAAGGCCACTTTCCCGGGGGGAAAAAAAAAAATCAGCATGTCTTAAAAATGTCAGAGGTATAGATGCAACCTCGGAAGAGATTATAGTTCAGGACTTTGGGCGATAGAAGGTACGTGTGTGAATAAGAGTCACTAGCTCTGGTGACAGTGGCAGTACTTGATGATGGAGAGACAGCAAATAGGCTACAGAAAACAAGGATGGAGAATAGATATCTTAGATAAAGATAGAACTAGGAGAAATCTGGAAGGAGGAGGTGGAGGAGAAAGCAACATTCAGTTCATTTTGAATGAATTCAACATTCAGCTGCACATGCTAAAGGCATAGGCAACTCTCTGAACTGTTTGGGATACGCAGTCTAAACTTGATGGATGTCTGATGACTACCTTATCTGTACCCAGTGAAACAGAGTGGAGAAGGCAAACGAGTCATGAGTATAATGAAACTAAATGGATAGTTGCTTCCTTTTATTTCATATACTGTTAAAAGAAAGGTACTAAATGGAAGCTTCTACTTCCATAATCCGCAGAGCTTAAAAAACTTTGAAAACCTTATATTAAATACCTGGGATTTTTCCACAGAAGCTGTGTGTTTATCACACATTGGGCTAATCTCCATTCCCCTCTCCCGCTCTTTGTCTCCTTGCTGGAAAAATTCCTCCATGATGCGGTCTGTCCATTGCCGATACAATTCCAAGGACTTGGTGGGGTTGCTCAGGTCTGCACAGTGTACCATGTTGCGAAGAACCTGGAATCATCAAGTTTTGGAAATCCCATAAAATTAGTTATAAATACACCAGAACATCTCACCCCTCTTGTACTAGTACACTTGGTACCAAACCCAAACCCAATTTTAGGTGCATTAAAATTAGGGTATGTGCACCAAAAAAAAAAAAAAACAAAAAAAAAAAACCCAAAAACAAAAACCAAAAGAACAGTATTACAATGATGCTGGCCAGAGTTGGTTATTTACTATTATAGGAATCCCAAAAGGGAAATGTGTGCCTTCTTGGATTGACAGTCACTCAATTTGAAAACTGGAAAGGACATTAGAGGTCAGATTCTGCCATCATTCCCTTTTCTTAGTTTGGAAAAAATGCAAAGAATTACTAAAAGTAGATGTCTTCATATTTTCCACTTGTGGAAAGAGGAGACCAGTTGATGACAATTTGTAAAACCAAGAGAGACCTAACAAACTTCATGTCAACAGGAAGAATACCCAAACACGAGTTTGGGGAGCATCAGTCACGAATGCTCTGTTACAAGGAGATTTTGCCATTTATTTTTAGAAAGAAACAATCCAATAAATAGGGTTATGTTTTTCTTCATAAATTACAGGACAAATGAGAATGTCCCATTTTCCTTAGTTTGTTCTTAAAATAAGCTTCAGATTGCAGCAGTAATCTAGGACAGCTAAGTGAATTTAAGTTTCTTTCTATTTTTTAATTGCTGTTTGGTTTGGCTTTGTGTTAAACCAAAGGCTTTCATCAAATACCTGTATGCGGTCAGTATAGTTGTCCAGGAGGAGAACACCTGAACTTGTCACTTTCTTTGTCTCTACCATGGTCTTCAGGTCTGCCAGCAGGCTCATGTGTTTGGACATATCGGTTGCTAACACCTTAGGTAAACAGAAATGAAAACTCTCAATAAACTCGGTTTATTGAAGAGAATGGAGGTTCTTCTTCTGCAAAGGTAGAGGTAAGGAAGGGATTGAGAGAAGATGAAATCTTACCATGTCAATAACCATTTTCCTGAGTGTCTGACGCTGCTTCTTGGTGAGATTTTGAAAGATGTCACAATGTTCTTCTTGTAGTAGTTTGAAACCCACAGCAAGGTGATGGTTTTCCAACACAGATTCATCATTATACATCAAAGCAAGTTCTGAATCTAATAAATAAATAGAGAAAATGATGACTTAATAAAAATGAATACGATTCAAACACTGGCATCACCTCAATGAAATGAAATCTAGTTCTCTCTAGATGATTTCAAGAACCAAGATCCACACATGTCATTTGCACCTGAGAAAAAGTCTCCCTCTCTAAAGGGAAGTCGCTAGTTTCGTCATGGAAAAAATAAAAGCTTCCGTAGCTATTAGAGCATAAGCTTGTGCTTTGATTAACATTCACATTATTTTAAAATCCTTTTTCATCTTCTTCATTTCAGATGAAAAACTTGACATTAGATAAGGGCATTTCCAAGCAACTAAATCCTATTTGTATCTCAGTATGTAATTTCCTTTACATCTTCACACATTTTGTGCTTTGGAAAAAAGCAAACCAAAAATGCCACTAAACTTTATCAAATGCATTAAGATTTCAAACTATAGTCTCTATTTTAATATGTGTCCCAGCTCTGTCAATTGTGAGTTCTAAATTTTTGAGGAAGATAATGGTGTGAGTGTAAAATTTCATTTTATCCAAATAATGTAGCTTTTTGGAGCTTTCTATAAATATAATAATAAACTTTAATGGTATTTTAGAACAATACTGATGTCAGATTTTCTGCTGCCTGACCCTGCAATATCTGACTACCTAACTATAACTTCCAGCCTGCCTTTCACACCGGAATCACAGATATCTTTCATTAGAACCTGGTCTGCAATTGAGAACATGGTATTGAACTCATGAAACCACATTTTTTCTTTTAATCAAGGAAATAGCCAAGTGATAGCAATGTGTCACTAACTGCAGGTTAGAAATACTATTTTTTTTAAACTGTATGTTTTGAGTTACAGCCTCAGAAAAGGTGGTGGGCTAGAAGAAATCATTTCATCATCCATGCCCTGTTCATCCTGTGAACAAGGGTACAGTTTTGCAAGTCAACTTTACATATTTAGTGCTATAGATGGTTATAGCAGAAAGAAAATTTGTCTGTATGAACCAACTGGTCTATATATGCACTGATTTATGACACCACATTATGCCAGCTAATACAACCCATGTAGACAAAGAGCTGTCCAAAGTTAATGTTCTTTCAAAAGAAAAAAAGGTTAAAAAAACAATGTACTACACACCTAAATCACCCAGATATTTTGTTGATAAAATATGAGTAGGACTCTTATACCAAGCACTTTAAACATTTCTATACAACTGTCAGCACTTGTTGTTAACCCTTATCACAAAGGGCTTATGATGACCAATATTCTTAGAAGAGAAAGCACCTGTGTTCTCAGCATTTCGAATGGGTGCATCAACTGAGCAAACTGAAGGATTTTCATTAGCATGAACACCTAACGTTTTGAGCATGACAAAAGCTTTGAGTATGGCTTGGGATCCTAAGGCTGGACAAGCCCTGAAGGTCACTGAGGTCATCCTCCCCACTCTAAACCAATCGATGATAATCAACTCTATGCAGTTGGAAGAAATTGTGGGACTTTTAACGATCCTTCCTTCTGAATTATGGAGATACATCCCAGTGCTACTTTTGGCCTCTTATTTTTGTATGGAGGTTCCCATACTCAGATACAACATTTGGGCCTGCTTCCTCAGCAGACAGAGGCACTGATGGATCCCCGAGCTCTCTGTGAGAGCTCTGCCTAATACTAAAAATCATTATCGCATTGTCCTCAAGTCTTTCCTCATGCTTACTGGACATTTCCACCTCAGTTACTCCTTTCTCACATATTGTATTTCCCAAGCACTGAAAACTTTTTATAGGTCTTCTGACTCTTTCCAAGTTCACCATGTAGCTCCAAAATTTGTTTCCAGACTGGACACACTATACAGGAAAGGCCTGACCAGTTTGCAAGGAATGGAAGGATTACCTCATTATTACCCTTATTATTACCCAAAATGAAAACATTAGGAGGAAAAAAATTACGCAGTGAATCATGTAATTATCTTGAATGACTGTCCTAGTGGTGAACTCACTTGTGTTGATGAGAAACTGATTGGAGACTCCAGGATGATCAACGTCATGGATGGCAGCTGCAAAAATGGCGGCCAGGATTTCCAAATCTGTGAAGACGGCCTGTAGAGCAAAACAAGTGCTTTGAATAACTCCATGTTTCATTTGACCCTCCTACTTCTTTAGTTTCATATTGAAGCATCCCATTTCTTTCTTGTTGGGAGGATTGCTTGCTGATTATATAATGTCCCCCAATACTAATTTACTTAAAGGTAGATTCTGTCCATCATCAAAAGGCCTCCTGTGAAAGGGTTGATGACCAGAAGCCATTCCCACATCAAGCCTCAGGTGAAGTCTCAGGAAGGCATTAGCACACTACTCTGGTGAGTGATCAGGTGTTGCTTGATGTTTGTTTTCTTGGGTAAGTGGTATGGCAGGACGGGGCTTATATAACACAAGCTCATACATGTCAAAAGGAGCGAGTCAAACTGGCTCTGCTCTAAGATAGAACAATCTGCATGTGTTTTCAGGCTGCGTAACTTCAAGAACAAAGGCCAAATTCCAGGTTCACAAGACTTCAATATACTATTTCCCAAAGCTAAATTTATAATGTGGTCAGAGGCTTTCCTATAGTCTTTTTTTTTTTTTTTTACCCATTTATTCAATACCTATCCATTAAATGTTTACTATGGGCAAGGTTTGAGAACAATTCTAACAAGTAAAACCTAGGGCACTACTGCTCAATTCCTTCAGGCCACATGCAGAAGCTTCCTTTGCTCCCACTTGCACACAATGACTTAAACATAATATTTACTTAGGTTCATATTGCTGCTGACTGCCAAGTCTTTCTTTGGCTGAAACGTCTTTCCTTATCCTCTATGATTGCTAAAACCTTCTGATCCTTCAAATGCCAGCTCAGTTTCCACTTTTCCCATGAAGAACAATCAAAATACTCAAGAAAATATTAAATCTCTTCTCTAAAAATCTATTGCACCTTGGTCAATTTCTAGCTACTTAGTAGGTGTCCCATCAGCAACAGGGACAGCTGATAAACAGTGTTGGCCTACTCTGTGATACTTGTATAGAATAAAAAAATAATATTGTTTCTTTCCTTCAGGGGGATAAAAGAGTCTTAGCTTCATCTTATTCTCTCAAGTGATCTTAGATTTCTATTTTTTAGAAAATACAGAACCAAAGCAATAGAGTTGTGGACAGCTTAATCTCCCTTCACCTTCCAGACTGAACCTGCAAAGTAGAGCAGGATAGGGCATGGTCAGGCCCTCTGGTAGTGAGCCTGCACATGTGGATGCCTGACCCCCACTGCCACCTGTCCAGGAAGAAAACACCCCCTGGGCACACTGCTGCTTATAATCGTAGATACAAATGCAGCCACCTTCTCTGAGATGTCTAGGAAAATGGAATACTGTCCTTCTGTGCTTCAGCACGATTTATTCCTCAGTTCTAGAATTTACAGCTACTTTTTCTTCAATCCTTAGAATCAGTTTTATGAATTCTTAAGAGCATGGGCCTGTGGATATTTATTCCTAACAGCAATTATATAGAATACTTTATGCTTCTGTACTATCTTTCACAGTGCCTGAGGTCATGGGGGCAGTTTAGTATATGCATATTGATAATATACTCTATACTAGACATTGAACTAGATACTTCTTAGATACAAGAGATACAAAGAAAAATAAAGCATTCTGTTAATTGTTTGATAATTAAATATTTTTTCAATTGTAAGAGGTGCAAACAAGGTTACTTGTTACTTTGATATTAGAAATCAAAGTAAATAGAAATGTCATTCATTTTCATGCACAGCTGCTATATACAGTAAAAAACCAGCTCAAGTATGCAGTCACCTAATTACATTATTTTAATACATTACAGGTTGTCACTTTTGAAAGAGGATGAGCAGGTGTACAAAACAGATCATAACTACTCACATCTAGGGCTGGTGTAGAGAGAAGAACATGAGTCGACTGGGCAACATCGGCAGCGTGCAGGCTGTTGTGATAGGCCACATCCGAATGGTAATGATCTTCTAAAGTCATCATGTAGGTGACAAATGTGTCAGATGAGATTTTGAATGTCTTCAAGAGGTCTCTTTCCTATGTAGTAAAGTGGACCAGAAAATAGATAAGTGGATGTCCAACGATAGGGAAAAATCAAATCAGAAAAATAAACTGGGAAGGAGAAAAATCACAAAGAGTCATTCAACTGCGTAAGTCACATTCTTTCCTGCTCACTCACCTGGAATATGGCATACATGATGCATGTTAAGGGTCTGTTGTGTGAATATCCAGCCACATTAAAGATGTTAAGGCCCCATTTGTTTAGGTCTTCTAACTCCTGAAATCAAAATTAGACAGATCTAGGAATTAGGATAACAGTCCTCATTATTTTTATTTATTTTTTGGACAATGAATGCTTAAGTCTTTAGAATATTTATTTAGTGTGCTCTAATTGTAGGACAATCTGAAAATGGAGAGGTCTAGGATGACTGGGTGTTCTCATCATGCCAGTTCCAAGTTTCTATATATGTTTTCAGAAAAGAGTGTGTGTTTATCTATGAACTTAGCTGTTGGTCTATATTTCCCATCTGCCAGTCCTCAACCAATGTTGCTTTCAGAGGTAGATGCAAGTGGTAAGAGATCACACAAGCCCCATTTTCCTGTCTTTCCCTCTTGCTGTTCACTGGTCCACTAGTAACAGCTGGAAAACAATGTCAGAGAAACTCTGCCCTTTGTTTATCATCACTAAGAGCAGAACAGAGACTCAGCTGCTAGAATGTGTCTAAGCCAACTTTAATTTAATGGAAAAAGTTGTGAAGAAAGCATGTTATGTACCATATCCTAGAGCTCCTGGGCCATGGGAGACCTGAAAGAAACATCATTCAATCCTGTGTTGTGAGATTATCCCAAGGTTATCTGATTAAAGGAATAATTTATACCATTCTTAATTACTGCCCAGAGTATGGGATCCAGGATCTCCCCCAAAAGTTGGCCCACTATTGAGTCACCCTTACTCTAAAGACATCTTTCAGAAGGTCCCACTAAATGGTCATGTGTAACTCATTTCATATTCTCGCAAGGCTCAGAGGACCTCAGCAGTCATCTTGTATAACCTAGAAGATGTATGAATTTTTACTGTGTCTTACTTCATTACTGGGATTTGGGCTCAAAAGTCAATCATTTCTCTCATTTCTTCTCTAGCTATCCCAATCACGGAAGATTTTCCCATAAGTCCTTGAAATGTCCTCTGGGATCATTTAATCCTGCCTATTAGCCTTTCCTCAGATTCTCTCAGTGTTCCTTCAGCAGGATTCTCCATTTAAGAGTTAATGAACCCACTCAGAGCAGAAAAAAAAAAAAAAAGGTCATCTGATATATAAGAATAGGGTCTTTTAATAGGTACCCAGCAATGGACAAAAAAGCCATATGAGGCTCCTTTAAAAACTTAGTAATAAACTAATAAACCAACCTATTTTCTACTAGGCATTTTGAAGCATTGCCTACTACAAAGCAGAGAGCTATATGTACACACACCCTCAGCCCATACTCACCTTGGCCAGATGATCTTCATTTTCCGTGTTGACTCCAAAGCGTGAGATGCTTGTATTGTTTAAGCTTGAACTGTGCATCAATTTTTTCACCCCGCTTATCTGTGTCATGAGCTGTTGCTTTTTCTTCTTCTCCCTGTCTTTCTGGGTGGGAGATGGAATCTCCACATCATTCTGCTTGTCTGCAACAAAGGGACATGTTTTTAGTGCACGTGTGCCAGCGGGAACCCACTGCCATATTAAAAGCCACTTCTGATGATTTGTAATGAACCCCTCATCTTCCGAAGGATTGTCCTAGCATTACCTCCTTTGCCTCCAGGACAATCCAGTGAGGTAAATGGGGAGAAATATGGTAAATTTTATTGCTCCATTTTATTGCTAAACAAAAATGACGCCTAGAGGAAATAGATAGGAGAGATAATTTATTCAAGAAGTGGCAGAGGTAGAACTCAACCCCAGATCTTCTGTTTGCAGTATAACTTAGAAGAATCACACACATTTTCAAAGTGGGGCACAGACAGACTTTTTTTTTTTTAATTAAAATAAATAACTTGTGTGTTTGTATAATAGAAAAGGCGCATGTAGTCAAGTCCAGATTAATAATAAAAGACTTTATGTTCTGTTCATGTTATTATATTTGGATTTATTTCTAACTTAAAAAATTCATACAAATTTAGCTGGGCTCAACCTGGATGAGAAGTGTGCATGTTAGAGAAACGAATGTTTTATAATCTTCAAATCTCCATTTGAGGCTTAGAGAAAGACTATAATTTCAGTTTTATTTCATGCCTTATTCTACTAATAAATAATAAACACAATGTCTCTCCTGTAATAGGTATTACATTCATTAAAATATGCTCATTAAATATTTATGACCATCTCATTTTAATCTTTTAAAAATTCTGTTCCCAGGTAATGGAATTGGGATTAGAGAAAAAATGTGTATACTGCTTGTAGAAGCTCTTTCCTTGATATTATACTATTAAAAATATCAGCTATCAAATACTATTTTTTCACGTCACCTGGGGCTAAACACTGAGTAAGTCCGAAAAATATATTAACTCTTTCAGGCTACAGGTATGCCTGTGAATGCAGAGAAAATGCTTTATTAAATTGTTTAACAACTACTTCATTGAAGTAAATGATTCCCTGTGGTTGAAAGAGTTAATGCAGCTTTGAAAAGTTTCCACATTTGTCTCTACTTGTTACAGTAAAGTGACATGGTTCCAGATAGCATGCTGGAATCTAGACTATTTTCTTTCAACTCTAGCACATGAGGGCATAGTCACATTTTCCCCAGAGACCTCCACCTGCTCACAGGGCCCTGTTGGCGATTCATCAAAGCAAAGCAAGGACAGGGAGACAGAAGTAGACATGATAGCCATGATATCAAGTACACTCAACCCTGGCTGTAGGGCTGGAGCGAGGGTGTTCTGCATCGCTAGCATGTCAGTGTTGTCTCTGGGTGCCTAAACCCCTTAGATCCACAGGCCAATGGCTTTTGCTTAGGGTGGAATTTTAATGATGATCTCCATTAGTTCAGGAGTTTCCAGACTGGTTTCATATCAGAAGCACTCAGGGAATTTTCAAAAAATACAGAATTATGAACACCACCCAATCCTACTGAATTGGTAATTTTTAAAAGCTTCCCAAGTGACTCTGACAATCAGCGCCAGGTTTGGGAACCAGTTATAATCCAACTCTCTTACTTTTCCGATGAAACCAGCAACTTGCCCAAGCTCAAAGGGCAATTTATTCAACAGATATTTATTTTACAATTACTTTGTTCCAGATACAGTGATTCAATAGCATAGAATCCAGGCCTTGAAGTTCCTATTAAAAATCTCTTTCCTGTCTCACAATCTCTGGCAGAAAACACTAGAAATGATATTGTGTTTGAAACTACCTCTCTCTTTCACTTCACTCCTAATAACTACCACTTTTAGCTAAAATGAAAGAATACCATTCTTCATGTTTGGTTAAAGAGGCTGTTAGATTCTCCTGTGCCACTGCAGATATAAAGGCCTCTAGTGGAACTAATAGTGCTTTGCCTTTGTTTAATTAAAGATTCCCTGCAAAAGTGAGTAATTGAGTCAAAGCACTACTGTGTCTGGAACATTACTATAAAGAAGAAGGCCATTATTCATGGAACACCAATCTGACATTAATGGGTGTTTCCCTGTGCAAGCATTGGAACAACTGAGAGGTTTCCCTACTTTGAATTTCCTCTGTTAAATGCTTAGCCAGCGCACTGCGGAAATAACCTGAAATACAGACTCAAAGAATCACAATAAACACTTAGGGAATTTACATTTACAGAATGGTCAGAACACAGTGGGCTAGCATAAAACAAATAAACAAAAACACAGATGCCAAAAATGATCATGTCAAAACTCTGTTAATGGTATCATTTGAGGTGACTTTCTTACTAGATCACAACACTTAATTTTTAAGGTCTTTCTTATATGTCTTGAAAATTCTATGCTTTACTTTTGGGATAGTAAGTAGGAAAACTCAAAAGTTTTAAAATACCCTCTTAAAAAATATTAACCAATTGTAATATCACATCTAAATATCTTGCTTTGTCTCTGCTTCCTCTCTTTGGTTCCTGCTTCACCTGTTCTTGTACCATCAACCTGGAGCCCATTATAAAAGCATCAGTAAGTAATTGCATTTGGTATGTTGTTTCTTGCCTGCCTTTTGGTTTGCCTACCTGGACATCATCCTTTTAGATGGAAATGACACAGGTTTCATAGGCGTGGAATTCCCTAGTCCTAGGTGACACGTTTTAACATTCAATGACTCTTATCGAGGTGCCGCTCTTCACGATTAGCTTAAATCATTAAGATCTGCCTATTTTGTACTCACTGAGATGGTTGCCATGCTTTATAAGAGACTTGCATATTTCTAGAAACTTAATAAAAATATTTTACTTCTAGGGCCAACAATCCTGGTTTCTAAAGACTTCTTCAAAAGAATACACATTACTTAAATATCCCTAAATGTGATTTTCTTCTATATGTTCTGAGTTGCTAAGTTAAAGAAGGGACAGGGTATTTAGGAGTCAAGAGAGCACAGTCTGAAGAGTGGGCCAGAAACATATTGGCCAAATGATTTTTCAAGTTACTTTGCCTTTCCAGGCACCAGTTTTCTCTCTTGTAAAATGGGAAAATTGGACTGTGAGGCCATTAACATCCCTTGAACATCTGAGAGTATATAAAGAAGTCTCCATGGTCCTCCAGGAATATTCACAATGCTCACAAGACAGGACTAAGAATTCCATGTCTTGCACTTGCAGTTTGAAAACAAACTTTGTTTGCTTTTCAAGATTACCAAATTGCAAGCCCAGGGTCCATCACAGAGAATCCAGATTGCCAGGTATATCTTAGCAAAACAGATAAAGTCCATATATATATCAGGGCATAGAATTTTGAATTGGAAGAGATTTTGGATGACATTTATTCAAAGGCTCCCATTTTACAGATGAGGCAACTGATGCATCTTTGTTTTTAAGAACTATTTCTTATCTCCCTATTTTTTTTAGGAATGTTTAAATTTTAACCTGTTTGACTAGGTCTACCTTGTATGTGCACACACACACACACACACACACTCACACCATCCTCCTAATGCTAAGAATCTGTAAGGATTGAGATTTTAATAACCCTCCTGATAATTTAATTTTTGGAATAGTAAGAAGTCAAATGATTGTTTTTCATCAAGAGATGTGCCTAAATAGCAAATGGAATATTCAAGAGAGCCTTGACATTTGCCTGTTTTGAGATATAAAGTGTTGAGACTGAAACTCATCTTTATAATCTTATCAGCGTTCTCACTTGATAGCCTTTGATCATAAAAGGAACAAAAGAATACTGGTACATTGAAATATTCTTGTTGTCCTTGGTAGGCAGAGCGTGAAAGAGGCTACAATGAAGCCAACTGCTTAGGTGCAGTCTTGTCTAAGTAGGGGCTCAGGGACTTCATGTAACTTAATTCTGCAGTGAGAGTCTCTTTGACAAGATGGAAAAACCCTAGTATTTTAAAAAGCAACATTTATGAAAAGAGAAATACGGTTTTGCACTTAAATGATTTTACTTTTCCTCTCCCACAACCTATAATTTATAAAATGTCTCCAAAATACTCTCTGACTTATACAAAAGAAGTGAATGTTGCACAGATAAGAATATATTGGAAATAGACAGCAAAGATGCCTGTCTTCAAAGGGAGAAAAGGGGAGATTTGATGGAGACAAAATGGATCAGTATACAGTGCTGTCTGTTCAATTGGATCCGCGCTACCTCATGGAGCTAGAAAGTATGAAATATTCTTCTCTTTCTTCTCCGACAAAGGTTGTCACAACTGCAAGTGGAGAAAACCAGGAGATGCAGACACCACATAATGGAAACAGCTGAAAAGGCACTTGTCATATTGTGCTGTTGCTCACTGACCGCAGAGTAATGCCATGAGCTTTGCAGTAGAGGGATCAAAGATTTACCTGCTGATAACAGGCACTGCTTTGGCATTAGAGAAATAGAATTGATTTTTAAAATAAAACCAAAATGGCATATGTTTCCATAAAGTATAAAGGCAAATCCTCATGATTTAATGAACTGCAACTATGCCAAAGAGAAGAGAGGTGTGAGGTTAGATGCTAAGAATGGATCATTTCCCTGGAAAGTAAAATAATCATAATTCATTGGTAAATGAAAGTCAACAGAACCTAAGTGCTACTCATTATCTTTGAAGTACAGATTTGCATATTCTGCAGATCTTACCAAATTATATGTATAGATGTACATATATTCCAAATGGGTTCACTATACAATAGAAGCTTTAAACATGAGATCAGAAATCCTTACTCATCAAACAGGATGCATGACAAGTAGTTAAACATCACTGATAAAAACCTTTTCTGTCAGTGTCACTTGTTAATACTAGTAAGGTGACAACAAAGCATCAGACTGGGAAAGTAACAGTGCTGCGGCAGAAGATCAAATCTTTCAGAGATGAAGATTCTTTCCTCCTCCCCATTTATCTTTAATAAATAACTTAGCAAAGCAATAGTCAAATTATTTTTATAACTCATTCACATGGTTCAAATCATCAGTTATTCTCCAGCCATATCTCTTGCAAACCACCTAAGAGCAAATCTTTTGGTCACAGCCAATTTATTGGAAGAATTTAAAGAGCACCACATTGGAGGAGCCAATGGAGTTGTTCCTAGGGTTTTGGGGGATAAGAGGCCCCACTCCCACCCCTCAGAGGTCCTAGTAGAGATGGAAGTGGGTGGGGAGATTAGAGGTGTCCTGAGGTTCACAGAAATATAACCATTCCTTCTGTCTTTGATGGGTATTTCCATTCTTCAAAAAAAAAAAAAAACAACATTTTCCAGCTTATTTTTCCCCTTGATTTTCAGTCTAGTTCTTATTATAAATTAATTTATTTTTTCTGGGACTTAACCTCATTACACATTCACATAAGGAGAATTACACATTCACATAACCCTTGATGGGTTGCAGTATTAATACTGAAGGAAAAAAAAAATCTCAGGGAACAGGTTTCCTAAGTAATGCCTTACCTAAGAAAGTATTTGAAATGTACTCAGACACCTGGTTCCCTGATCGGCTCATTTCTGAGAGGTGTGTCAGCTCCCGGTTCAGCATTCTTTTGAACTGTTTATAAAGAACAAAAATGAATTAACAACTGGAAAGGCAGCAAATTATCACTTTAGATATTTTCTACTTTACTAAGAACGAAGAATTGCATGAGCGATTACCATTACATAAATAATACTGTTTCTACAATATACAACATCCCCTTGAGAATATGAAATTATTTCAACGTCACCTTAGGAAAATAAAGGTTTTCTTAAGATTGCTCAGAATTAACATCTGATTTCTTTTGAAAATGCAAACATAGGAAAAGGAATTTGAATTGAGGTCAAGATAATTTTACTTGAAAATGTAGCTACATTTTCAATAGATTAATGTAAGTTAATTCTAATACATAATTTGAGTTAAAAATCTACATAGTGAGAAGTAATTCTATATGGAAAGTTTAAGGGAAAACAGAGAAAAAGAAGCATCCTTTAAAAGTAGAGCTGCATAAAAAGAATAGGAATGAAATACAACACAGTATATTTGAATACAATGTAATACAATAAGCCCTTATTTCACCATCAGCAGCCTCCAGTGGGCTAGTGACTACACAAATGAAACCATTACAGATGTTTTCTACTTCACAGAAAACAAACAGATGTAAATGTTGCACATTCTATCAACGACACATAATAGAATCAAATTAACCCACCTTGATGTAACCCCAAGATACAGATAACAAATAGTTTGCCTCAGGCATTTTGGAATGCTCTCCTTGTCACAATCCACAAATCCCTTTGAAAGAATTCAGTTTGAGGGCAATCCCAAAAGGGTCGGGGAAGTCTTGCAGATTCAGTGGTAAAATAATCAAAATTTATAACAGACAAGCCTCCAAAACTTAGGACATTTCCTAACGCAAACAGAGCCCATCTTCTCACTCCATTCTTGTAAGAAGCCTATGCTCCCCGCTTCTTTCCTGGCAGGGAGAGTAATGAAATCAAGATTTGCACGAAGAGCAAGAGCCTGTCCAAATGCATTCAGCTGGCTGCTTTGCAGCACTAGGAATTATGAATAGTTCTGGTGGCCGAAGGGGTTTTCACTCTAGATTAGTCCTGCTCTGCTGAACCCTGCAAGGAAGGAGCAATTCTTCTTTCCTGAGGGGTTGCCAGAGTAGAAAACACAGCCATCTTTTAAAAGGAGAAGATTAAAATGGAGGAAGCCCCATGAATATTTAAGTAAATCCGAAGGAGGTACCCTCCCCCATTTCAACTAGGTGTTCCTTAACCCTCTCTCCTCTGCAGAGACTAGTTCTGTGCAGAGGCAGCCTCCACACAGAGCTCAGCCACACTAATGGTTTCATAGTGATGACGTGTTCAATTGATTTGCTCTCTTAACATTAAAAAATTAGAAAAAAGCCTGTACTATGGCTGTTTTCAGACTTGGTTTTAAACATACAAGAATTTTTTTTAAAAAACTACATTTTTGCAGGATTTTTTTTTTGCACACCAACAGTGTGTCTGTGCGTTCAGCCTTGTTGCACAATGACAGAAATGAGAATAGAATTAATTTATTTCTGTGTAAAAGGACTTCATTGCAGAATGCAATTTTCTGCACTCCATCAGCTCATTCATATGCATTTAGATTGCTTTCAACAAATGAATTAAACACATCCGACCTTTCCTCTAGGATCTAAGTGTGTTAGGAAGCAAGCTATCATTTGCTGCAAGAATGGTCCATCTGGGGGGCTATAAATGATGATGCTCTTCTGGTATTTCAGTGTTACATCTTCTAATTCATGCTAGAAAGATTTAGGAACTATGCTAATTATTATTCCATTTTAGCAATCTGGAGTATGCTTGAGAGAGTTCTTCCTTTCCTGTGAACCTTCAAATTTTCTCTTTCTCCCTCCCTCCCTCAGCACCCCACCTTATTAGCTTAGAGAGAGCACAGGCAGGAGCCAAACCTTCTATTAGAGTCCTAATGCAGTGGGATTCCCTACCCAGGACCACCCCACTCTCCTCTTTCTCCCTCCTCTCTGTTCCCCCACCCTAGATTCCCAGGAGTTGAGTACAGCATGTTAAAGGAGTAGCAAAGCACCATGGCAACAGTCCCCACGCACAATTGGCTCTTTCCTGCAAGGCATTCCCCTTTCAAATGAGCATCCTGTACAACAATGGCTTCACTTCAGGCATCCAAGTCCCCTATCATGCCACTGCCTCTGCCCAGGAGACTAGGCCTTTTGAGGTGAAGCCAATACAAGTCAGTATTGCTGCCTACTGGCTCACCACACTGTGCATTGTCCTCAAAGAGGCACAATCACCCTCTTTCTGGGTAACCCTGTTTGTGTATGGATGTGTTTTCCCATGATACACTGTTAGTAACAATAACCAGAAATGTCTGTATTGATCATCTCAGCTAGCGTATTTTATTTATTGAAACTCTATGCAATTTTGAGCTCCAGGTAAATCAAGTACACTCCAAATGATTTATTTTTTGAGATATAATGGGTCAGTCACAGAGGCCCGTCATTTTCAGTTCTCAAAAGACAACTACCAATAATGACTGATACACTGGAAAAGACAGATTTCTAAGACTCTGACTAATGAGCTGAATTTTGCCAAAGCAGCAAAACTTTACTTGGATTCATATAAAGATATCTTGTGAAATGCATAGAAAGAGATGATTTCTTTAATGTCTTTGCACTAGATTTAGGCAAAATGTAGTACTCCTTATTTTGGTTCCTTTGAAACACTCAGGACTATTTTGGAGTCAATCAAGTTTGTACTAGTACAATAACTCCATTTATCATATATATGATAAATATTTATTGAACACCCACATTTTGCCAGGCAAAGCATTGATGATATAGCAGTGAGAAAATAATACAAAAACCTTTGCATGCTTTTAATTAACTTTCACCCTAGTAGAAACAGCTAGAAATTTTGGCATGTTAACCACAACAGTTAACAGACTAGAGGGAGTGGAGACAGCTCTTTATGAGGCACATGGTTCCCTCAGCCAGAATATAGGAACAGCTAGAAATTTAAATATCAAAGACAAGGAAAGGGATCATTGTTCTCCTTATTTTCTTGTCATTATCTTCCATTGTCATGGAACCCTGATTAGATACATTGTTACTCAATTCCAACATGGGAGCAGGGAGGTGGCACTCAGCTACAGGAGAGAGAATAAACCAAACTCCTCACCTTTCCGAAATAGATTACAGAAGAGATTAGTGGTCATGCAAGTAGTTAACAGATGAATACCACACCTCCCTCTTTCTCATGCCAAATCGGTTCTTCTATGAGCTTTTGGCTGAGGGCATGTCAATGCCACCAAAAACCAAAGTCATTTTAAGGCAACCATAAAACACATAACACGAACTACGCAAATGGAGGTCACTTAGCGTCAGAAACCAACCCAGTCCCTTAAATGTTGCTTAGCAACATCCACTGGTTTCCTCCTCCCTGAGGGAGGGCCCAACCACACTGACTAAGGTAATCATTGCTCTCCTGAAAAGGCATTTATGAAGGGCCCACTTATGTTGCACTCTGTACAAACTAAGAAGGCAGACAGACCTTTATGGAGCAGATGGGTATCTTCTACCCTAGTAATGTAGAGTTTAATTAGCATGATTATTGCTGGTCTTTGTGATGAAACATATCAAGGAATGGAATAGGACAGAATCTTGTTTGAGGTTCAGGCTCCTTCCACATGCCCCCTTTTACAGGACCAGCTTAGTTGGGTTTTCAGTGTCTTACTCCTATGCAGGAGCTGTTTCTGTTGAGCCAGAGGCAGCCACCATGTAGGAGAAGAATCTTGACTTTCTCAGAGCTCCATAATAGTCTTGTGAATTCACTTCACCTCTCTTATAAAATGAGAGTAATACATAATTTTAGGATCTCAGTCTCTCAGCCTGAACCTGTCACAATTCCATGATAAATTTAGTGGAAGTCTCCTATAGTGTAGACATATTATTTATCAGCAGCTAATATTTCGCTCTCTCAACACTCTTTCAACACTACTGGGAAAAAAAAAAATAGTCCAAATCAGAAATGTTTCAGTCCATAAGAACAAGTCACCAACAAAGAAAGAAAAAGATTCATCATTTCTCTAGAGTTTTAAATTCTAAGATTCTTGGAGTCTCCCTGTTTATCAAGTTAGATGTTCTGACCAGATAGGAAAGTAAAATAGCTCTGGAGAGAAACTGTGTCCCAAGTCATTATAGGATTGAAAGGGAATGGACATTATTTACTTTATCAAATGTAGTACAGAAATCTACAAACAGGAACATACTATTTCAAAGAAAAATGGGGCTCCACTACCTAATGTACACAGAACCTATTTTTCTGCTAAGAGTCTGCCTTCACAAGAAAACTCTGTTAGAGTCTACCTAGAAATAATGTCCCCAGAGGAAATGACCAAAGCCTCTGTTCAACACAGACAAGCAAAGTTTGTGAATGAACCCTTAGTAATACAAATTCCTCCAATGTTTCCTTAAACTTATACCCAACAACAAGATTTGTGAAGACTGCTAGAAAAGAGAAAAAGATATTCTCTATCAAAGTGATTCAATATTGTATGCTTAGGATATATCTTCTGTATAAAATCACGTGAGTGCCTTTTTTTATAGGCTACCTTTAGTAGTGGGCAGTTATTTTTAAAATATAGTATAGCAAAAGCTGAAATTTGATTACATTTAGTATGAACATTTTGTTTCATGGCTTCAATTTTTCCTTAGCTTCTTCATTGCTATATACAGAGATTATTTTCTGCTGAGCCAGTGTCTTCTGAAGTGATGGGACACTTCATCATGTTTCTAAATTCTTCATCAGAGGACTGGTTTGAGGTTTGTGCCAACATCAAAAGGTAAACCAGGAATATTCTTGGTAATGATTTCTTAGTTAAATTAATCACACAAGAAAGGTAGACTAGAATGGACTCAGAGTCATTCCAACTCTGAAACTTGATGATTTTATGTTTCTAAGAATAAAACAGTACAGAAGAGAAGTAATACAGGGGGTTAGAATCAATCGCATTTGTTATTTTAAGACTAATCTGGGCTTGTTAGGGGAGGACCTGGACATCACTTAGGACTGAATCTTTAGTCATCAAAAGCATTCTTTAGCCTGTTGAATACTAGAAAAAAAGAGGCTTTCCTCTCACTGATAATCTCATGATAAAGTAAGTAGGTGATTAGTACGCTACGGATGAAAAGAGGGTGCCAAAGAGAGGAAGACAGCCCGGCAGCTGCCCCCTGTGGCTGTCTGCGCAGGAGCCCATCTGTGAGACAGGCGCCTTATTGTGTGGAGTCTTCCTGTTTGTGCAGTATGAAACAACTGCCGAAGTCATTAAAGTCACAATGACTTTACTAGGGACTGGATTTTGACTCATATTTTACACTTTGTTAGTCATAAATTACTAAGAATTCCTGGGCATCAGGAAAGTGAAGGGGCTGAAAATTCATCCTGAAATCACAGAAAGCTTGTGGGGGGAGAAGATGGGTGCAAGTTCAGTAGCAAAGGCCTTAATGGTGGAGAAGTGGCAGTAGAGGAGAGCTAGTCCTTGTCTTAGTTCGGGCATGAACCAGATGTGTGATCTTAGGTAGGGTCAATTAACTTCTTGAGGCTGTTTCTTTAGCTGTGGGGTCAGTTTCTTGTAAAATGACTAATTCTAAGGTTCCTTTCAATTTTGAAAATTGCTCCCTCCACAATCCCTTTTACAGGTGAAGTAATGATTCAAAGAAGTGAAACACCCTAATTCCTAAGCACCTATACTTTTCTTTGTAAAATCTGGCTTTTAAAAGAAAAAACAGAGATACAGTGTGCTTTCTCTAAAACCCTCTACCAAATTTAAAATTTCCACAACTCTTTACATTTCAGATTCTCTGACAGTGTGCATCTCATCTTGTCTCCTTTCTGTCTCCATAAACTCCTTCATCTGTTTGAAATTTGATGATAGTCTTTTAGACATGCTTGTCTTATTTGGGAGCAAAGGGAGTTGAACTGAGTGAGATGTTAGGAAGGGTGAAGGAAGGAATAACATGCCATTGTCCATTACCATCTATTCCACCAGACTAATTCCATGTTTGGTTGTACTAGGAAACAAAGGTTATTCTGCTATACTAACATCTGGAGCATACTCCTGGCATACCAGAGAACATATTCAGATAGTTTTTACTGTTTGTATGTCAAATCAAAAAGAAACTCATCTAAACACATTAGATCCGAGCGAATCTTCTACCTGTCCAGTGATACACTAATCACAATAAGTATATTATGACAAGCATGAAAACCTCTACCATAATTTTGCAATAAAACACTGGCATCTAGCAATCAACTCCACTTGCTGGTTAGAGGACAAGATCTACTCAAGCAGATCTGAGACAAACCATTCATGCTTCTATAAAGAGAACTGAAAAACAAATCAAAATAATTTGAATACTACTTTGAATACAGCTGCTCCACAATTTAGACTAGGTGTTTGAGCAATTCTCAAAATTATTAGATGTTCTTCCTTTCTATTTACACTCTTTGCTATTGTCCATTTTGCTTAGAATTTCTGAAAACTTTTATTTATTTATTTACTTTTTTTGACGGTGGTGAAAATCTTTAAAGAAGAGATATGGCACACATTACTGGGACCTTTCTGAGCTGGCCTTAGATAACTTTTCTTAGACCCAAAATAATTCCCATAAGAATGTTTAGAGAAATTTCTCATGACCTAACTAACATTCCCCCAATTCTGAAAATTGCTACAATGACACAATTAAATATACAAATGTCACTGTAACTTTTTTACTCAAGCCTTAAGTTTTCACTATGCCTTTTGACTATATGCACATACCTACTATTTTTAAATTATATACATGGCTATATACATAGATACAGATATAGATATATTACTCTATAATATGTATTTCCCCATATGTAGGTTTGCCAGATTTAGTAAATGAAAATTCAAGACACAGTTACATTTAAATTTTAAATAAAAAACAAATGCTGCTTCTTTTGTACAAAAATGTCTCAGATACTGCATGTCCCAAATATCCCTTAAGACACTGGATTTCAAAATCATATACTAATAATGTGTCAGGTGTAGAGATACTGTATATATTTTTTAATTTAAAATATGCAAACTTGTTCTTTTTGACAGATTTTTTTGTTTAGATGAGAAAAGCAAAAAGACCTGCAACTTTATTGGAACATCACAATCTCATTTTATGTACTTGATCCCTCTCTGTTAATCACACTGCTAATAAAAATGAACAAAAAATCTGCAATACTGGCAGATTTGCAGTGACAAACACTTTCTCAACATACTTCAAGATCATTGCAGCAATTGAGAAAAATCAAAAACTCATGGTACACTACTGAGCTGCTCTTCTGTTTTCCACTTAAGCCTTTTTTTCCTTTATAATGACTAATCATTAACCTCAAGCTTCTAAAGTCAGTTTTAAGGCCATGGGACATTAACGATTCCAGAGCAGATGACTAAGGTTTCTTGTGACCCATTTCACATCCAGAAGCTCTACAACCTGTTGTATTTTTAACATCAGACCTCTTGCCATGGACCAGACCCATGGACCATCCAGTCTGTTGATTTCTGACTAGTAGAAAATAAGATCTAGGCTTCAGACCTTTATGTATGACTTGAAAGTAATGACACAGAACAGGGAAATCACCCACCAAACAGTCAAAACCCCCACTGTACCATGGGGCTTTTGAAACCCCTACTCTCTTTAAGACTGAATTCCAGTTTTATGCTATAACATCTCCTGGATTGTTTAAAATCCTATGACACATATGTGTTGTCTTCTTGTTAAAATTTCCAGTATGTCTGCCACCATGAAAATCTATCATGGATTGTTTTTGAGGTTATCTCTCTACCTCTTTAAACACATATTGTGGCATGTGTTAGTTTTATATTAATTAGTCATTTCAACTTTTACAACAAGATTCTTCAAAACCTAGAGAGGGAAGGGAATTACTACTTCTGATTTAGCAGTTTCCCAAGGCTGGGGCAGACACCTAGCCTGGAAATTTTCACCATCAATGTAGGAACCATTAAAAAGGAAAACCCTGGGATACCTATGATTTTCTGCCCTGAAAGCATGTACACATTATCTATATTGGTATTTTTGGTAGATCCTGCACAAGAATGTGTACTTACAAAACTGAGATGAATTTGCCCTAGGTTAGAGGTTTGAACATATAGCTAAATTATAAGAGATAAAAACAGTAGTCTTAATACTTTTGTCCTATAACATATACTTGTTATGCATTTTGTTTTTGCTATTATTAGCTACCATATTATAGAAAAAATAAGTGGATCCTTTGTACCTTGTTGCAACAAAGCTCCCCAAGATGTACAGGTTTGTTTGGTCTATGCAAGATTTATAAAAGTAATTTGAGAGGTGATGCATAGGTCAGAAATGAAGTAGATAAGGTTCTGCTTACAGATTAACTTTACCAGTGGAGTCCAACAGCACAAAGAAGACCCTAACAGCAGACCCAACATCATAACAGCATGAGTATTCAACTGAGTCTGGAAAGAAAATCCTGTATGTAACTTAGTCTGAGAAACTTGGCAAATAATTGAATCGCAAGGAAATGAAATTTTTCCCTCTCTAAAACATGAAGGTTAGAAGCAACATATGTAAAGAGGTTTTCAAGGTCTAAGATCTTTGTAGGACTTGTAAGTTATTCCACATGATTTTTACTTGAAGCTGAATTTTGTCTCTGAATTTTAAAAGAATCTGAGTTCAGGGAAACTTTTTAACCTGTGCTGCCATTTGGGTGGAGGTTTCAGTTGGCTCTTTGTCACATAAATTCTTTTTTCCTCTCATTGTTGATAATAGTTTGTATAATTAACTATAGAATTCCCACAGTTTGCTGCTATAGGTGTATGATGCAGTGCTAGGTCATATAGATTACATGACACACAGTTACTCACAGAAATTCTGGCTTGCTGGTTGACATTTAAATTATTCACCAGTCTAACAATGCAAGCAAGAATTGCCAGAAAAATAGATAAAGCTTGTCAAATGAAACAATAACTCAAAATGACCTTTTGTCAAAGTCATATCATAAAGAAACCTATTTGGAGAGGGTTAGCTGTTGCTAACTCTATCTAGTCACACTTCCACAACTTAACCAATTTCCATAAATTAAGAGACTTTAGACCTCATCATCTATTAATGAGAAGCCAGAGATGGCAACATACTGCCTGACCTAAGGATAACTATACCAAGTATGCATTTTTCTTAGACTTACACAGTTGAGATAAATCTATTAGCACAGCTGAATTAATTGAATATGCATCTGGACTAGGAATGAGAGGGCTATCAATAATGTGTCAGGAATGAAAAATATAAGCAAACAATAGCAGAATGACTGAGATACTGTGGTCCAGACACAAGAGATAGGGAGAGTTGCTGAATTTCAGATATAATGTATGTGCATAAATACGCTCCCAGGGCTATTGAGTTTGCAATATCACTGCCAGTCTCTGAAAAGCTTAGATTCTAGCCCGCAGGATGCAAACTTTTGAAGTGATATATAAGTGGAACACTCCAATGCCAAATGTGCTTCACATATCTGCTCAAAAGGAAAAAGCATTTATCCCTGATAACTTTGTTCTCTATTATTTGGCTTTGAATTTGGGAGAAGTTTCAGAGATGAACTTACATTGTTTCTGAGGGTACTTTAAAGAGTCACTAGGAACCAAATGGGGGTTTCTCCAACATAACAATGAAAAATCTGGAATTAAGCATAGAAGTAACCAAGTATAGTGGTGTAGTACATAAGGGAATAGGATCCCTGGGTTCTAAGAAGAATGCCAGGGATCCAGGGATACATTAGATTAATTCTGAGGCTCAAGCAATTGATCCACAAATATTTATTTGAATGCCTACTATGTACCTAGAACAATTCTAAATACTGTGACTATAATAGAGAACAAGGCAGACACATGTATGTCCCCAATAACTTTACAGTCTAATGAAGGAGATGAATAAAGAGTAAATTCCACAATAAAAAGTATAAATCATGATAGCAACTTACAAAAGAAATAAGCCATTGAGTTTGGATCATTAGGAAGGTTTCTCCAAAGAGATAACATTCAAAATGACATCCAAAAAATAAGTGGGTGTCTGGTCTTGGGAGGGGGGAGGGGAGGATAAGGGCACAAAATGGAAGAGAGGAGAATACAGGGGACCATGGAGATGGATCACGGGTGAATTGGTGGTGGGCTGCCCAAGGGGAATACAAAATGTAAAAGACACAAATAACAATAAAAAAAAAAATAAGTGGGTGTCTTGGTTGACTTTTAGTTACAGATTCTAAGACTATAGGCTTTGTTAGCAAGTAACATAAAATATTATTATCTTGTGGGTTTTCTTTTGTTTTTATTTTAAATCATTTGACTTTTGAACAAAGAGGAAAACGTTTGCTTCTAAGCATCACCATTTAGTAACTGAAGTACTTGGACAAATCAGTTATCTCTCCTGCATCCTGGTTTCACATTAAAACTGAGGATATAATATTACTTTCCTCATGAAGAACATCATATGTGGCAACACAGATAAGAGCTTTGTGTGAGCAAAAAAGGGCTCTTTAGATATATTGCTTTACCACGCTACCTTGACTCTAGCAACACAAAAATAACAAACAGCTATACACTTAGAGAAAAGGCCTTCATTCACTAACTTATCCTGGTACCATAGGAAGCTTCGAGAATAAATAAGCTTTAAATGAAAACATGGGCCTCAAAACCCCCACACTGCCCCATAACAAATGATCCTTCTGACAGAATTGTAGTTCCCTAAGAAATGCAGTTCTGGATTCTGTGATCACAAAGAGAAAAATCTGTCTTGAATCTTTCCTAAGTAATATTACCACCTCCTTTATTATCTTTATGAAAAAGAACTTACGTTTCATTTACTTTAACCCAGTTTTCTTAGGTCGAAGATTTTACTATGCCAGGCATATAATATAGCATTAGACAATGATCTTATCTTAATATCTTCAACTTAAAAAAAGACTACAAGTAAAATAGTATTTTTCATTATTGCAATCAAAATGAGGCAAGTTCTCTGAAATTAAATTATAATAATTTTTAAATATGTTGAAAAATAATACCAGTAAATCTTGATGGGCTACTATCAGGGAAACTGTCAGGCAATGTATAAACAAGATGCAAATAAATTTTGTGCAACTAGATCCTTAGTGTGTTGAGATAAGACAGGGAAAATTTCATTGTTAGCAATTCGTCGTTAGCTCATCCTGTCAAGAATACAAATAATGTACTGGACTTTGTTAAGGAAAACATACCCATTGCACTGATAAGCATAGATGTTTCTAAGTCACTGGGACTCAATTGCAGATTAGAGTCCGCAGTAGCAATCTGGACTACGGCAGGGAGGGTGTTGTGCTCTTTTAGCTTGGTAGATGGGTAACATCTGACTGCTTAAATTGTTCTTTTCGGTTATGAATGGAATATCTAAGCATCCATTTCATTAGTGAACCATCAGAAGGCCCCTAGCTTCTCACAATCAAGAGGACATGCAAAAGTATACGGAACACACACTTTATCACTTGGTAGTCTAAGCGTATTATGTGACTTTAAATTTTCTAAAAATGTTAAAAAAAATGTCCATTTTTCATATTGTTCTGTGTTCACTGGGGAGGCCATTATATATCCCAGTGTTGGTCAAAAGCAGGATAATATATCAAAATACCCCATGTCAAAAAATTTCTTAGGTGACCAACTCAAGTAGAATGGCAGAGAGCTTATAAAAATAACCTAAACTCCAAATCAATTAATACCAGGTGATAAAGACTTCACTTGCTTTTCATTTGTCCCTTATAGTTAAGTAGAAATAGAGCTATGCCTCCTCAATACTTTTAACCTGCTTATGATAAGCAAATGTGGAGTCTCAAAAGTTTAAAACATGATTTTAGACTTCATGAGTATACAACCTGGAGCAGGCATAGATAAAACCCCAGATAAGTAAAATGCCAGCTATAATATCAACCAACAAGATAGGAGAGAGGCTGGTCTATGAAACCATCTATGGGATAATTTCTCTTAATAAATATTATAACTGAGATGGTTAGTTCTCCCTGAATCATTTCCCTCTCTTGCCCCCTGGGTCTCCTCATTAGTAATTACTAATAAGTAATTATATTACTAATTCAGAATCCATCACTACAGCAAAATATTTGTAATAGCTGCTTAACTCAGATATCTATCAGCACTAAAATTCATCTTAAGCTACCTAGACACATGAAAATGTGGATCTGCAATAAATGAGGTTTACTTGATTTAAAGTTTCTATAGGGCATTATTTACATTGATATTGTTCAAAATATGCAGCTGCCAAAAACTCTTTAATCAACACCACTAAGATGTCAATAATACAACTTAAGAATCCAGAAATTATATTCACATGGTGAGAATTTTGCATAAGTTGAGTGGGAACATTCTGGGGTGTAGGAGATGGTGAAATTGAGGTCACTATCTTTCCTTCAACTTCCTAAACTAACAGCTCTGCTAAGTAGCGGAAGGAACCCAAGCATCAACTATTTTCCCACCAGTTGGTAAAACTCTCCACTCTATCACCTTCAGTTTCTGAGAGAAGAAAGTAGGAAGTTGAAAGAAGTTGAGGGCAATTATCCTAATCACAAAGCTTTTACTACTTAAATGTTGACTGGGATTAGTGGGAAAGCAGACAAGTATCAAGAGTCTCAAAAATGTTCAAACGCTTAAATCCATTAATTCCATTTATCGAAATTTAACGTAAGAAAAAAAAATCAGAGTTAAGATAAAGTATAAGGATGAAAAATGAAAACATTGATTATAAGTTGGTTCAGTTATTAATAGAACATTTTCAAAACTGACTACTATGCATTCATTAAATAATACTGATATTTGTAATGGAAATTAATCAAATGAAGAAATATTACACTGAATGGAAAAGATTTTTTGTCTAATGCACCTATGCAAGATTGTAACTAGAAAGAAAATACTGTGATCATTTTTGCCTTGATTTATCAAAGTTCATTATCCATACTGATCAAAGGCATTGGGTCCTTGCCGAATGAACACTTCATTTTGGGCTGTCTGATCAGCTTCAGCACACGGTCTGTGTGGTTGAGTTGAAAAGATACTTTTATTAATGTCAATTTCTCTTGTTTTCTTTCCAAATAATTATGAAAATAAATTTAGATAGCAAATACCTCTATCTCTTAAATTAAATCTAAATTTAAAAAAATTGGTTTAGTCACCTTTACTTCCTGGTATCTGTACTCAAATTTCTTTTCTATAATTGCTGAAGGTTATAACACTATGCAGTTAGTAAGAGTTAAGGGAACTTGGCCGTCCTTTAAAGTTTATAAGCATCAACATTTTTTTATACTTCTTTTTTGTCTTTCTTGTTGCATATGTCCCAGTCTATAAGGCCTCCCAAATCTATGCCATTGCTATATATGAAAGAGAAGCTGAGGGTGGAGCTTGTGCTTGCACTGTTCTTCCATACATCACCAGATTCTGAATAGCTAAAAAAATAGAGATGAAATTGAGCCATGGAGACGATTTTTATTTTCAGTAAGTTTACTACAATTCAGTCACTGAAGCCTTCAGGTTCAAAAGGGGTATATTTAAAATTGCAGGTAATTAGCAGAAGGAAACACATTGTGATTGATGACCAGAATTGAAGGATTTATAGCTTTAAAACTCTGCTTCATAAGAGAAAAAGATTATAGGCACTTTCTTAAAGAGAAAAAGATTATGAGGCACTTCCCAAAACAGAAACAAAAGAAACAGGAGTTTTACTGTCTTCTTCATTTCTAAATAACTTAACAGTCCTTTCTTTGTGGAAACACTTGGCTACTTTAAAGTAAATCAAACAAAGGAAGTTACAGTAAAATATCCGAGAGACTAAACAGTTTGGCACCAGTTGAGGGAAACAGCACGTACGAATGGGTAAGACAGAGGGGCTGGCAGATCCCTGAAAAATGCTAGCGTGGAGGGATGTGCAGGGAAGCACATCTCTTCCTGGCACAGTGCCTTACAGAGTGTGAAACTGATCTTACTGGGCACTAGTGTACACTGGCATCTGTTTGGGAAGTCTGGGCTGCTAGCTGGCTGAGTTATCTCCCCAGCTGAGCACAATGTTTTGGAAGAATAGTGCAAGAGCAAGCTCCACCCTTAGCTTTTCTTTCATAGACAACAATGGCATAGATTTGGTAAAAGAAAGCAAGAAAGACAAAAAAGAAGTACCAAAAACCCCATTTATTCCATTGATATATTGTAAATATATCAAAACTATACATCAAATATATCAAAACTAATAATGTTTGAGATTTATATTGGGCACTCTATAAACATAATTATATGATTTTTTTTTAGGTGGAGAGAGGTCTCCTTAAAATGACTTGAAATCTTATTGTATTTTCAGAATTCAATGTTCTCTTATTAACTAAACATAGGTGTAACAATCAAATGTAATCTTCATTTACTTCTTTAGTGCTTATTTTTTAGAGATTTCTTCATCTGGGGAATTTCAAGTGAGTGAGGAGAAAGGTTGGACTAAATGGATAAGAATTTACTGAAGTAAATAGTTCTATAAATACCAGATTCAGAAATACTTAAAGTAAGCAAAATAGATTGCAAATGAATTTCATTGCAAAACACTAAATAACTTTCATTTAAGTTTTGATAAGACTATAACTTGGAATATTGAAAATATACTCACAATAATATTTTATCATATAAAAAGTAACTGAAATAACGCTAAAGAATAAACAGCTTAATCTTCTCTTTCATCTTTGTCTAAAGGTGAAATTAAAGGAAAACAGTCTACATGTTACATTAGGAACTTTCCCTATATTAATCATTGCTAAAGAAGCACTTCTCCTTTGTTTTTTGGTTGCATGCATTGGAAGGGATGTAGCATACAGTTAAACTGCCCTAGTTGTTTGAATAACAAAAATTAAAAAAGAAAAGTTCTCCCCATTTTCTTATTTACTTTTGAGGACAGGTAAAAAGGGAATTTGGGAGCAGGCTAAAGTCCTTTAAAAAAGTATTAGTAGTTTATCTTAGGTCATATTAGCAAATTCTTGCAAACAAATAGATCATGAATATAGCAAAGTGATCCATAGTAGGCAATGGATTAGTTTAATATTGTTACACTTTTATGAGACCTTTTAACCATTTTCTGTAACTATAGTTATTATTTACTTCTTCTATATTAGTAGACAATGATTCCCACACAGGAAGACTGCTTTTGGGGATATGAATGGCTGGTCTAGAAAGCCAAAACATGGTAATTACACACTAGAATTGTAACAAGACTTAACCAAAGATGGCCAGGATTAAGAGAATAAAAACCTCCCAGAAATCATGACAAACTTCCCTTATAAGAATTGTTAAAGGTCCCTAAACTTTTTTCTATATTTATCTCTTCCACTGGGATCATGAATAATGAGTCAGATGACCCTGGGCGTAAGTCCTGACTCCCTTTAGACAATTTTATTTCGACTCTCTAAACCTCAATTCACACATTTGTAAAACTGGATATAATAACAGTGCCTATTTCAAAGATTTGCTATAAGTAGGAATGACAGAATGTAGTGATAGTTTATTAGAATGTCTGCACAGAAATCTTGAACTCCGTGGATGTGGTAGTGGAGGGGGAACCTAGCTCCTGGATTCTGTCCCCATCTTTCCCCATGTCCTCACCCCTCCAGGGACCTCAAGTAAAGGCCCTTTTACACCCTCTACAATAGCCTCCCACATAATTCCCCAAAGATGAACTGCTGCTTCTTGGCTTCGCCTCGACCATAAGGGCTTGCATGCACTCCTGGGGCACTTTCAGAAAGAGGCCTGTATTAGCTCCGGAAGTGAAGTCAGAGCAATGTGGGGGTGAAGACAATGTGAAATTCTGGTGGATACAGCATGTTCTAGAGGGGGGAATACAGCTGTTCCCCTTGCCAGACCCCTCACCTCCTGAGCAGAATGCAGCTGGAACAAGAGCAGACTAGGTCTCTCTTAAAGCACAGGGTCCAAGTCCTAAAGGTGGAACTCCTCTAACCATATGATTTAATTTCAGGCAAAAATGCAATTATTCTTATCCCATAATTGTTCACTCACCTAACATCTTTCTAACAGAGCTCTAAGAAGAATCTATTTCCTTTTAGTCCTGCTTGATCTAACATTTTCCATACTTATTTGCTCATCCATCCAACATTTTCCACACCTATTTAGGTAGAAAATGATTCACCTAACTTGAGGCAATCAGTTTGTCACAAATTCGTTCTAGTAATTTGGGACCTGGGAGGCTCAAGGGTGACAGAACTGCATGAATTTATTCCCTATCACCCAAGAGCACAGGCAATTTGTCGCCTTCATGTTCAGTACTCCTGCAGAGCCACACCTGCAGGGCCAGGAAAAAGGACCTGAGTCTCCTGTAGGACTCACTATCTGTGTCATGGTATCTGCAGCTCACTTCACGAAGCCCTCAGAGAAATGCCCTCAGTCTATCTCCATCATTATATTATAGATTTCCTCAGCAAACATTTACTGAAGTTAGGTCCTGACACTTTCTTCTAGAAAAAGTACTGCTATTACTCAGGATGGATCTTTTTGGCATCCTTTTCATGAATGGGGCTCAAACCTTTGTAATACACACAAAGCAAGCCCAGCCCAAAGCTGTTGGAGAAAAAAAAAGGATAGTGGAGGGTGTTTGGGAAAAAGTCAGGATAGTGACAAGATACTTAAACTTAGCTCCTTATTGAATCCACTGGCTGTTCATTATCGGAAAAACATTCAACACACTGGGTGCAAATGACCCCTTTGCCACTTTGCACCTGAAAACTTTAGGTGAGAGGCTTTAATTCTCAGTAAGATCTCCCCCTTCGCCATCAGTCAAAACTATGCCTCTCTGGGATTGTTCTATGTGAGTCCTTCCTCAGACACTGTTGTTGCAACTCTGTACTTTTCTGACTGGGTCTGTCAGGAAGGAGACAGGAAATTCTAGTCACCCTCATAGCAGCTGCGCCATTCCTCCTCTCCTCCTCCAGTGACGTCTGTTGGCTTTGGTGACAGGAGGTCAGGAACTGAGCCACAGTGAAGGTCAGGAAGATAGGTCAGTGTTTATGCCGTTGTTGGGCTGGGGATCCTGCTGAGGCTATTTGCTTTCTTCCTTTCTATACTGTTTCTCTTTCCGTTCCTCTTTTTATAATGCAGAGCCAAAGCATCCTGTTTTCAAAACATCTCACTGCTTTGTCACTGAGAAACTCATGCTCTGATACATTTTGCTGAAGTGTAAGACAATTCTTCTAATTTGAGAGGTGATAAAAGTTGAAACACAAAAACTAATGAACAAATTTAGGAAGGCAATCTGTCTTTAAAGAAAATAGTACTAATGTGTCTAACTGTACTTGGGCTGATAGCAGAAGGGTAACTTGACATCCTTTTCATCTTGAAAAAATACCATCACCTTCCAAAATTTCAGCTTAATTTATTCCACCTTATTGTATGTAATTCTCTGGGGTGGTGGGGAGTTGGGGCAGTAGTGGGTAATAATCTACCATGCTATCCCACCTGGTTGCAACTTTCTCTACGATTCTGAAATTCCACATGGTCTGTGGCCAGAATTGAGGAATCTAAGAAATGTGGGCCAAGAAGACAGTGTTTTTATAAGTTGCAAAATTTTATAAGTTGCAAACTCAGTGCTTTATCTAGCTCCCTAGACTCTGAAGCACACTTGGGAAAGCCAATCTTTGAGTCCCTCAGTTTTCTTCAAAATGTAAGAGTTAAGAAAAAACAAAAACACACAACCCTACCCATATAAAGTTAATATGAAAGACTGCTTGCATTTCTTTCAGTCAGTTCTCTGCCATTTGCATGTAGTCTAGCACATATGTAATCACCAAATACCCCCTAAGCAAAACACCGGCTCTCTCATCACCACTTAAGCTAAGAGGCTGCAAACAAAATGCATTAGTCACTTAGCTGATCAACTCTAGCGACATGTAATTTTTTGCGAAGATTTTTTAGATACTAGGCCTCCCTGGTGGCACAGAGGTTAAGCACTGCGCTGTGGAGCTGTCGGCAGTGGCGACACGGGTTCGGGTTCGATGCCACGCTGGGGAGAGTCCCACAGGGTGCAGCAGACCTCTCCTGCCTCGCCCTCTGCTCCCCTCAGCAGTGTAATTCCGTCGCTCTGCCTGTTCTGCTCCCCACTCTGTCTCTGGTGAATACTCTCGCCACCCCATGCCTCTGGCCTGTACCTCAGCTTGTATGCATACATAAACAAATCTTTAAAAAAAAGATTTTTTTAGATACTATTAAGAAGTTGTCATTTCTTAAACTTCCCATCAGGAGTGTTCCTGATACATTATCTTACTCAGTCTTCACAGCAATCCCAGTAAGGTTAGCCTCACTATAACCCCCGTTGTACAGATGAGAAAATCAGGTCTTAGCACCATTAAAGTTTGGTGGCCAAGGTCACAAGGCAAGTAAATGACAGAGACAGAATTTTACCCATGAGCTTTTGCCTTCCAAGTCCCTGATGGCATATACTCCCTATAGAGAACATCTTCACACTCACTTCTAAGTTTATAACTCAGATGCTTGTCGTGATTCCTTTGTTAAGTGAGGGTAATCAAAAGCAGACCAGATGAGACTATGTAGTACTCATAAAGTGATGATGATGATTGTATTTTAAAACAGCAAGGTGTATGAAACACTCCATTTTGATGACATTTAAAACTGATCCTGAAATTTTATTTTTACCAGTTCCTCCCAAGCTGGTATAGGTCAATTTCTTTTGGGTGGCCACACAAATATTAGAAGTACTATGAATTAAGCCTTACCTGAGGCAGTTATCAGAATAATCAAGACTTTGTGTGTGTGTGGGGGGGAAAGGTGGCTAAGTAAAAAGAGATCTTTTAAAAAATTGAAATTAACATCAGCCATTAACCAGCATTCTTCATCTATTGGATAATTGCTTTGCCCTAAATCTTTCCACTGTAAATCTAAAAAAATAAGTGAAGCTGCATGCCTTCTGCTCAAATTAACTGTGTCAGCGTTAAGGTTTAGCCCTTTCTTTATGGTTAGCTCTATTCAACTTTCATTGCTTCCTGCACACAACACCATAATGAGGAGCGGAAGCCTGAAGTGATTGGAATTCTCACCAGGACCTACAGAGTCACTAGTCTCAGAGCCTTATTAACTACCACACTGAATGTGGAACTAGTTTTAATAAATTTGCAAAACAGACAATATCAAATTTCAGAACTCTAGATACAAACCTGGTTAGAATGTTACAAGGCATCAACACTCAAAATGAAAAATAATGACCACTTGTAGTTTCTGAATGCAGATTCTTTCTCTTCCCCTGGAGTTTACCTTAGTGACTCCATAGTTAGTTCAGGATGTCCTCTACAATAAAACCTGCTGAAAAACTGCTCCTAAATACTGAATCTACATCTTGTATGGGCATCATTGATCACAAAATGCAGTTTCTCTTCATGCTCCAAAGTGGGGAAAACAAGAATGAAAACCCTACTACATGGAGTCCAGGGTGTTTTGGAGAAGTTACACAGTTAAGTTCTCATGAGGAAACAGTTTGGGGAGGTTTCCAACAGCCTAGAAAAACCCTGATTGAGAACTTCAGGGAAAAGTCAGAAAATAGTTAAGCCTCAAATGTATGTTTTTCTTGTTTTCTTTTTTTTTCCCCAACTTGAATCTGAACTAAACTTCATGAAAGATCTTATTTTGATCCTTTCATTAACTGATCAACAAAGAATAAGAAGCATTCCTCTTCTTTCCTCTAGGACCTCTGCTCAGATCCTCGGTGCTGGAGACAGACTTCAAACGAAGCTGACACTTTTAACCCCAGGATAGAGGGAGGAGGAACACACAATCACTAGTGAACCTCCGGGCTACAAGGGCATGTCAGCAGGTGTGAAGCAAAAATTTCTTAGCTTCAGAATCGTAAAACAGTAAGACAATACCTTAGACTAGAAAGACTGGGGGTTCTAAAGATGTTTACTTAGGAGGGTAGAGTGTAAAGTCTTTCCATTTATGTACATGCACACTCAAACACACATGTGTATAAATATATATGTATATATGTATATGTACTTATGCTTATATACACATAAACATTCTCCAAGGGAAAAAGGAAAAATATAAACAAGAAGCAACAACTCTCCCTCCATAAATTGGCACTCTAAATTCAGGTGTTAATTAAACAAATGATATAATGGTAGATAATTAAATCTCCTCAACACTAAGTTTTACCTGGGGATTGTAAATCAAATCATTTTCTTTGCCGTTGTGGAACTTAATTTCAATTATTCCACTTTTTTTTACATTTGTTTTCTTTTGGTTTAATCAAATTTTGACTTTAATGATGTACGTGCAGCTTGTTTTAGATAATAAAGCCAGGAAAAACTAAGTAAAGTGAGGAAATTTATATTGATATATGAATTCAAAATACTCCATGATGCCATGTTTAAAGCCAGCAAAATTCCAAAAAACCTTTCTTTTTTGGAGACAAATAATATATACATACATATACTACACACACACACATATCTCACGTATATGTAGTATATTATCTTAAGTCATGCCAACATCACAGAAACAATGTTATAAAATCCCAGATTGTCCTTCTGAGAAGAGTTTCAGATTTTATAAAACTTCAGAGCAAGCCACTCTCTCCACTGACACACAGAATTCACATTATTTTCTTGTCCAATCAATTTATCTGCATGTTCATATATAGATAGACATAAATATAGATATAGACAGACACAAAACATCTGATTGCAATTCAACATGTTCTACATTTCATTTTTTAGAGTCATTCAGATTTTATATTCCTAATAATTTCTTTAAGAAATTTTCACTTACATAGTGATTTGTATACTTTATAAACTTCTCTCTCCTTTAATATTCCAAACTACATCAATAAGAAAGAAAGGTGAAGGGAAAAGAAGGGAAGGAAGAAATTTGCTTTCTGGGCATGAAAATGAGTACTTAACCAAGGATTTTAAACCTTTGCTGTAGCATCAAGATATAAGTCAAGTGTGGCACTTGGGAACAGAATCTTCTGCGGCAGATCTCCTCCCCCGTGTGCCTCGGCTGCAGACCGAGGTCAGGGGGCTGAGAGCTCGTGTGTGGTCACACTTCAATGAATAAAACAGCATTTCTTACCTTGTTAGAAGCCATTTCACTGACAGAGCGGTAGGTCTGTATGGTCTCTAGCTGGTCTAAGCACCAGTCCAATTCCTCCAGTGTTTCCATTGCTAATTTTTGATAAGATTCTTCTGCAAACAAGCACACAGACATGTAGTTAGGCTGGAGTGGCTGCAGGCTGTCCATAGCAGAGTCACCGCTGCTGCTGCTGATCCCGGCGCTACTGAAGGTGGCCCTGTGCTCCTTCATTATTTGCGCGCCGACTCCTTCCTTCCAGTCTCCACCAGGAGAACAAATCACCGTGGGGCTCTGGTTGGGATGCCTGGTGCCAAGTTTTCACCCCCACCCCGCCACGGGATGAGGTGTCTGCGATCTACCCAGAGACTTCCTCTGAGGAAGAAGGCGGGGAACTGTCTCTTATAAGCTCATCTGCATACTTGTGTCCTAAAACTAGAGGCAAGCAGTGAGTTTTCTCAGGCTCTCTCTGCCTTAGTCATCCCGGGGCTCTTTGGGGTGTGTGATGTCATTTCTGAGTGTTGCCTTCTACCGAAGAAATGAGGAAAACACTTGCTCATTTTGTTTTTCATCTAAGTGAAACCTACTCGAGAATTTGGGGTGCCTGTTTTGAAAGTTCTTTGGAAGGCTAGGCAGTCATTCATTTCGGGGAATGTGCAAAAGTTGGAAGAACTTTTAATTCAGCCAGGACTGACCCGCACAAGCGAGAGGCGTAGATTATTCCTCGCCTCCCGTGAACCTCTCCCTTAAGTAGAGGCAAAATGAGGTCTTCCCGATAAGACTTCAGTCTAAGAGAAGCTGTCTGGAGTCTTACGTGAGCACGTTTATTGGCCTGGGAGTCCAGCAGCTCTTGTTATACTAAACAAAGCTAAAACTTCTCTGTAACTGCCAGGATCACAGGGAAATTCTGAACCGGACTTTCAGGTGGAGCCAGACGTGAACACTGCAGATTTTCATTTTGATTAAAGTGGGGGGCTCTGATTGCTCGCTACAGCAATTTACACTTTCTGGAAATATTTCTCAGTGGTCCATACAAAAGTTAATGATTTCAGTATCATATTTTTTGCTGGGTAATAAAACTCATTCTTGGATAATAAAACATGTGTTCACAACATGTTATTCCATATCCAAAAGCCGAGGAGTTTAAGGTGACTTAAGGTTATGGACTTAAGAACCCTGTGTTAATAAATGGGGAATTAATTTGATAAATGCCAGATGAATTGATGGTGTTATAACAGTTATAAAAAGCATACATACATAATTTTTGAGGGGAACATCTACTAAATCTACCTTTTTTTTTTTTTTACTGCAGGCACACAATAGGCACTAAAAAAAAATTAAAATTCTTGTGTGGCATTCTTTTATAAAAATACTATACACATTCCTGTCAGATTTAAAATACATTTTTCATATGTTCACACAGAAATCTGAGGGAGAACACATAGCTTTTTTAATTATGTGATTTGTGTGTGTGTGTGTGTGTGTGTGTGTGTTTGTCACTCAGCCTTTAAGCAGAAAAGGGAATAAACAGAAGAGCAATTCCAAGTGACTGGAGTCACTTGACCACAGACGCACATTTCAAAGAATAGCTGTCTTGTTTATCCCCTAACTATGCCTACACTTCATGAAAACAGGGGTTAAAATTCAATATCCTGTATGTCATACTTTAAAAGCCACAAAACCACAGGAGGTGATTTCCTCCATTTTTTTCACACTCCTCAAAGATGAGCAGACAAGAATTGAGGTGTGTTTGGTAAAACTCACTTCAAGTCAGACTTGCACATACCTTCCCTCATTTCTTTCTCAACTTTGCAAAGCTGCTTCAACACAAATAATCTCATTTATTCTCTGGGGTGTCCAAAACACCCCCGACCTCACCTTAATTTCCTCTCTGAAGAGCACTTCTTCCAAGGAAGCCCTTCTTGAAGTGATAGAACTCTCCTATTCTCATTCCAATTGCTTCCCAACTCTTCTGGTTTTACTACTGTGGTGTCTTCCACATCACAACCTGTGGTTCTTGATAGTTAAGATCAGACATTTACTATGACAATAGGTTGCACACTCACTCAGAGTTTTTGAATTAGCTGAGATGTGAAATGACTGTAAGATAATTTATCACATTTCTCCTTCACAAAGAGGAAGAAAAAGGATCTGATTTTCACTCATGCTTGACAAAGAAAAGACAGTAATGATAGTAGGAAAAGCCTCAATAAAGGAGGACTCTTCAAAGAGCCAGGAGTTAAGTGCTACCACTGTGTATTTGTTGTCGAGTACATGGAACCAGCCCAGTGAGCTCCTAGAGCTGTACCAAAGAGATGTCACTGCCTTGCTGATGGATGTGCTAGGACTCTGTTCCATTGCCCTCTCTTAGTCTGGTGAACCACATATATCTTTTTTTAAGATTTATTTATTTATGCATACAAGCTGGGGTGCAGGCCAGAGGTATGGGGCGGTGAGAGGGTTCACCAGAGACAGAGTGGGGAGCAGAACAGGCAGATCAACTGAAATACACTGCTGAGGGGAGCAGTGGGCGAGGCAGGAGAGGTCTGCTGCGCCATATGGGAAGCTTCCTGGCCGGGAATCGAACTCATGCTGCAGTGACTCTGGATAGCTTCATAGCGTTTCACTCAATCCATTGCGCCACCAAGAAGGCCCAAACCACATCTTTTTAAAGCAAAATTAATTTTATTCTGAAATTAATGAAGACTCACAATTTCCCAAATTCTTAATCTGAAGCCAAAACTTTCTCTGTGCTCCATTTTAGAATTTTCTTATGGTAGCTAAGGCAAGTGACACAGATGTCAGAGTAGTCTGAAGACAGGGACATCAACCCCCTCTCCCTACATGCACAGCCAAAGCACAGGGCAAGTGCAGCTCAGGTCTGGCTTCCATGCTGTAACTTTGTCACTGTAACTGCGGATCTAGTACAGATACCTGGCAGACACATCTCGAGCTGATCCCTAGGCTGGATGTGCGTCGCCCAAGCAGCCTAAACATGTTTGAGCACCCAGAGGCTGTGTGATGTAGCTGGAGCACTGTGGGGACAGCAACATCTTTAGAATGAGACACAGGTTTTTGACTTTTCTTCTACCACTTACTGGGTGATCCTGGACCTTGATATCCTACTTTTAAAAGGAGGATGAGATTATCTCATAGAGATACAAAAGCATTCAATGAGATAGTGTATATAGTGTCTCATTTGGTAGCCAGTTCTTAGCAGGTGAGCAATACACAGGAATATAATTATTATGGCAAACAAAGTAACAAAAGCCTAGGATACGGGGGTATAGGGGAACAAGAAGAAAGATAGAAGAATATCATATTCAAGGAGGGATTAAATAGTCAGGATCAGCTATATTATATGCAGGGCTGAGTGCAAAATGAAAATGCAGAGCCCCTTGCTCAAAAAGGAGAAAAATATGCTGTTAAAGGGAATAAAGTATGACACTTTCTTCTCTTTTCTTCTCAAGTCGCTCTGTCTCCACTTCTCATCGCAGAGAGTTCAACAAGTTTAATATGCATTTTATTTTAAAATAGTCCAAGATTTACAGAAAAGTAAAGACAATATGGAGAGCTCCCATATACCCCACATCCAGGGTTCCCTACTGTTAGCATCTTATATTATCATGGTACATTAGTTGCAATAAATGAATGCAAGGTATGTCTTATATTTATTCATTAGTATTAATTTCCCTCAGGCATGGGGATACTGTGAGGAAAGCAGATACTCACAGGACCCCCAAAGGCACTTAGGGCACATGTGCTAATTCATTACCTGCCAGCAGCCAAACTGATGTGCTGTGCTCCAGCAAGAGGTGGGGTCTGGGAAAGTGAGATGGTACCAATATCCCAATACACAAAAGACAGGTGACCTCTAAGGGTGCTACCACCTCTGCACTGAGCTGTGTTAGATACCTGGATCAATGTGGACAAGAGGCTCACCCCCACCAAGCTATGGCCTCTTCCTACCATGCTGCAGCCACACCAGCCCAGCAGCTGCCATCACTCCCCACCGGAGACCATGCAAGGCACATATGCCCAGCTCAGACTCACTCTGCCCCATAACCCAGACCCCCATGGGAATGGACAGCAGCAGTGGTCACGGGTAGGGCATAAAAGAAAGCCTGGATGAGTCCCAAGGATGAGGGAAACTAGGACCTGAGAACATGTTCCTGAAAGGTAGGTGGGTGGCAGGATTTCATACAGCACATAAGCCAAGGCTTGAAGACACTGGAATATACTCCATTGTCTGGCCAAACTTCATTGACAAGACATAAGATCAAAGAGTATCTAAGGGAACCTTCATGTCCGGGCCCTGTGAACCTGCACTGCATGCCCGCAAAGCTGGTCCTGTTTCCTGTTTTGCAAAAATGACTGAGAAGGAACAATGTTTAACACCACAGAAGTGAGGCTCAAGGGGATGCCCATGAGGACTCAAGAAGTTGACTGTATTTGTCAAAAATTTCCCAAGGAAAGAAGGAGCAGGGAGAACCAGCCTCCCTTCTGGTCTTCCCTTCTTTCCCTCATTTACTTCAACAAGAGTGGCAAAGGAAGATTTACTTTCTTCGGCAGTCTGGTAGGTATTGCCTTTGACCCTGAGAAACAGGAAGAGAGAATGGATGAATAATTATAATTAATCTGGTAATAATACCATGTTCCTATAGCTCTTTTCTCAGTGGAGCTCCATGCACTACTCATTAATCCTTGCAACATCTCTGTGTGATAGATACTGAAGAGGTATGATTATTTCTAATTTACCTTAAGGCACAAGTCAGAGTCCCATCCAGATTTCTGGAAATTCAGTTTAGTGTTGAAAATGCACACATCCCTGAAAATGTATTTAAAATTGCATCTTACCCTGAGGTCTTTGCCATGTAAGATTGAGCAACTGTTTTCCTAAATGTTGTCACTTAGTGAGTCTTTTCTCCCCTTTTATGATCCATTAGTACAGGGAGGTTGTGCAATATTTACTCAGAGCACCTGATAGGGCATCTTGCTTCAGTTGCCTCAGTTTGCTGAAACTAAATTTCTTTTTGTGAAAAATAAGACTAAGAAGAATACTTACCTTATTCTAATAAGGATGGTAGATAAGAGGATACACATAAGGCCAGACAGTAACCTTTAGGTAGTATGCAGATTTTGCAAATATTGCATTTAGTAATTACAATATGTGTACTGTTGAAAATTATTGATAGGCCAATAAACTGAAATGATAAAAATTTCACCTTTTTATCAAGCAGATCATTATTCTGCATAACCTCTCATGTGTGTACCTACATGTGGATATAATCACAATGAGTTCACACTCTACAAGCTGGTAAGGAACATCTTTCTTTTCAGTCAATGAGCTCTGTTGTAATAACTCCAATTCAAGTACTACTTAGTCCTAAATGCACCCTGTTTTTTTAATGCAAATTCAATAGAATGGGGTGTGTGTGTGTGTGTGTGTGTGTGTGTGTGTGTGTGTGTGTGTGTACGTGTTAGCAGAAAGGTGTTGGGAAGGGGGAGAGACACTGAAATGCATGACAAGAAAGAGTAATTAGAACTTTGGCCTGGCCACAAATAGCTAGCTGCTCACAGTTTGAAACCAGAGCAGATTCTTAGCAGTTATGCCTAGCTGTAACAAACCTCAGGTGCCCTAAAAACTGGCCCCATACTCTCTGCAGGAACGTGTGACCTTATTACCCTACTCAAGTCTGGGACATGGGCTCTCCACATACTTATAACATTTAACTTTGAAAGTCTAAGTATCATTGTTCTTAGCACAGAGGAGAAAAGCAAAGCTCTGAGAGGTAAGTGCATTATTCCCAAATCACATGTAATTAGCAAGTGAGTGAAAGTATCATAATATACCTCAAATATGCATTTTTCTGTAACTTACAGCTAGATATATTTTTTTTTTTTTTTGCTGAGGTATGATTGATACACACACACACAAAAAAAAAACAGCCTACTTAATGTATATGTCTTGACAGTTTGTGAAACTGTCATCATAAATAATGTCGTAAACTTAATCAACACTGCTTAGTTTCCTCCCTCCCTGTTGTATGTATATGGGATAGGAACATTTTACATAAGATCTACCCTCTCAACACATTTTTAAGTATATGATACAATATCAGTCACAATATGCACCAGGCTGTACAGCAGGGTCTAGGATTTATTCATCTGAAACCCTGTGCCCTTTGACAAACACCTTCTCAATTCCTTCTTTCCTCCACCCCCTAACTACCATTCTACTCTCAGTTTCTATGAAACTGATGATTTTAGACTCCGGCTGCAATTTTAACATAGCGCTGTGTATAAAACTGCTATAAAAAAAAGCATACCTGTTAAGTTCCCCTCAAATTCTAAAGGACGCACATAGAAAAGAAATGTAAATAACCATTTGTTGACCTGCCACAATAATCAGACTCTCTTCCTACCAGAGAAGGTGGTAGATATTTGCAAATGTGATAGTGGTGGAATTAAACAGAACAACTGCCACAGGCAACACCAGGAGTGCATCTCATAAACATAAATGTCAAGCAAAAGATAGCAGACAAAAAGTACATGAAAATGTGATTCAATTTCTATGAAGTTCAAAAGTGGCAAAAATGAATCTATGATATAAGAAGTCAAGATAGTGGTTACTTTGGAAGGCTAGTGACTGGTAGAGGACTTGATGGGCCTTGTATGGCACTGACAATGGCCTATTTCTTATTCTGGTTACATGGGTATAGTCATTTCCTGAAAATCCACTTACTAGATCTACACTTGCGTACTTTCAGATTTTTGGTGAGCTTTTAATAGATAGTCCTATCTAGGGAAAGCTTAGTTTAAAAAAACAAAGAGCAGGATTTCTAAAAACATTTCCTTTCTTCTTGTTGACTTACAGGGTTTGAGAAAATCTCACATGGCTGAAAAATAACAACAAAAAAGTTGGCACTGATATTGCATAGACCTCAATATTCCTACTAATTCAAAACTCAGTTGAACACACTAGAGTCTGACATGGCTATTTATCAATCCTGATGGCCATTTGTTTACCAGCTGTGTGGCCTTAGACAAGGTAACTAGACTGATTTCACTTCCATTTCTTATCCTGCTAAACAGAAAGACAGCATAAAACTAGCTGGAAGAATTACGTGAATAATTGCATGCCAGATATATGGTAGAATGCCTGGTATGTGTCAGGAAATTTACCCTTCCTCCCCCAGATCTTTTCCCTATTCCGCTCACTTTCCTGAGGGTAGATTGCCACATAATTGATAGCTAAGTCAGGTGGAGTTTTGTTCTAGTGCTAGGGAGGAGAGCATGTATAAGATTGCCATGAAATCCTAAAGCATCCCTCCCGCCGCATGACCTCAGACTGGATGCTGCCTCTTGGTTAGGCTAGAATTTGTTGGTTTTCTCTTTTAAAATATAGACCTGGCCTGCTGTATCATTTTTGCTTTCATCAAATCCTGACTCACACATCAGGCCACTGGACCTTTGGATGTAGAGAACTGTACAAGCAAGCTCTTTGCTCATTAATTCCTTTCAAAAAAATACATTGAGGGTCAACTATGTACCAAGCCTGCTGCTGAGTTCTGGGTAATAGTAATACCTTAGGAATGGTACAGCCCATTGCATGGAATGATTAAGTAGGAAATCTCGCTTCCATTCTCCAAAATGGTCAGTGTGTGAAGCTGGCACCTTACCAGGTCTTTCCTCACCCCTGTCCCTCACCCCAAGCTTCCAAAGTGACTTTGTGAAAAATAGGAAAATGTGCCCCTTCTTGGCCAACATAGTCTTCGGGCAGAAAGCTTGGAAGGTGACACATAGTTGAATTTCAGCTTCCCTCACCACCTGACTGAGTACCTTTGATCAGTACCCAAACCACACAATGACTTTATGCAATGATCTGACTCCATCAATATGGGACAAGCTAAGTTGACATTTCCCCAGTATGACTGGGAGTGCACCAAGAAAGCAGAGCACAGAACAGGAGGTCACAGCAAACCACCACCTGCACGTCTAAGCTCAAAATAAACTCTTGATACTGAAAGGAAAGTATCCCAGACTTTAACTCTTAACTTGTGAATACCATTAAGTAATTTAAATGATGTGAAACAAACCTCCATTTTTAAGAATTGAGAATTTTAAGTTGCAGGATAAATTGTTAACCTTTAAATACAGCTTTGGTTTTGCAAACAAAATCTCCTAAAGCAAAGGCTGCAAGGGGGCAAAAAAATAAAGGAGTCCCTGATGGGCAAAACTGAAAAAGGCAAAATCAAAACCAAAAGCCACCACCCTTCTGATCCTTGCAAGTAAGTTATGTTTACTAATTGGGTTCTTTACATGCAGCTCATGACTCTAGCTTTATGCCCAAACCTCTAGCTCTATAGATGTCCTCACTAGAGACTTGAGGTTAGCAGACTTTTTCATTCCTCTGTTTCTCTTCAGTGTGTAACACATATTGTTAAAATGTAAAATAGTTTCATAATATGGAAATCAGCCTCTTTTTTTAATCTCCCCCCCCCCCCGGAATTCAGCCTCTTTTACAAGATGTTAGATTAAGATATTGACATATTTATTTGGTGGTCTTGGATTTATTTTCCTCTTATAGTTAGCAATATTACTTTATCATAATTTATTAAGTCCAAAGTTATATATGTTTGGATGAATATTTGGGAAATTAATTGTACCTGTGTTAGAGTGCAAGAAAACACGTTTTAGCCTTCAGGGAAACATTCTTAGCACATATCACAGAACTGGAAAATAGTTATAGACTCTGCAACGCAATCCCTCCAAAGGCAGTTTCTAAACCCTCTGTGGCCTTTTCTTTAGCAGGATTTCTTAACATGTCCTTATAAACATGAAACTGCAATTGCACATGACAGAGATTTAACTCTGAGTGGATTCATTGAAGAAGAGGTTCACTGCCCTAAAGGGAAATAACAGTGAAAACTAGGTCATTTTGATGCCAATCTCTTTAGCAAACTCCTCTAAGGCTACAAGTTAAATAAACAAATAAACAACAATAACAAAAAACTTGAGTCACAAGTAGTTTTTGTATGTATAACTTGACAGTTTACCACGCATGTTCACTTGTGTATCTCATTAGTTCTTTAAAAAATAAACCCCTAGAGAAAATTATGATGATGACATATATTTTCCATTATGTGTGCGAGAAAACGGATACTTCAGATGTTTAATGATTTGCCCAGTATCATTCTCTGAGAGAGTAGGGGGGTCAGAGATGAAGGGAAAAAAGGAGAGGGAGGGGAGAGAGAGGAGTGGAGAAGAGAGGAGAGAAAAGGAAAGGGAGGAGCAAGAGTGAGAACCCAAATGCCCTGATACTAAATTCCATGTTTTTTTTGTGCTAAGCTATGGAACCTGTTATAAGTCCAAAGTCCAAGTCTCTCTTCTTTTACCCAGGCAGGCATAGACAAAGCACTCACCATCCTACCCTCTTTTGCTCTAACTCCCACTTTTTCCATGTCCTTACCCTTACCAAAACCTGCTTTCCAGAAGAGTTCTAACTTTGGCATTTACTTACTAATGAGAATCTACTCATCTAACATACCACCAAATGTGAAAGGAATATAATCACCTACCTATGCTGGTGTTAAAGAGTCAGTGACACAAAAGAGTCATCAGAGATGGAGGTGAGCTGCTGTTCAATTATTTTTCTAACAAATCAAATACATTCAAGAAATATTTGTGAGGAACATAGAGTAGTATTGACAAGTTTCATCATTTGAAATGGATTCCCTGGTTTATATTCCAGTATCACCACTTACTGTTGTTATCTAACCTTAAAGAAGTTACTTAACTTTTTTATGACTCAGTTTCCACTCCCATGTAATGAGAATAGCAATAGCTTCCATATAAAGGGCAGTATTTATTTATTAAATAAATGTAAAATGCTTAGGAAAAATACACAGGATATCATGAGCACCCAATAAATGCTGGCTGTTTATCAATATTTGCTCAATATGATTCAATAAATATTTGTTTACCTGAGCATATCTTTTGTGAGTGCCTATTACACAAGTTCAGCATGAACCTCTAAGTACACAGTGGAGAATACTACAGACATAGGTCTCATTTATTTGAAGCCTATATTCTAACAGGGACAGACAAATAATTAGACCAAAAACTTACTTAATTACAATCAGGAAAGGAGTTACTAAGAAGTTTAGAGAGCCATAGGAATTTGCAACAGGAAAAGAGGGGACTTAAAGCCTGAGAAGTAGGGAAGAGATAGGTTTTACCTGGATGGTAAGAGATTTGAAGGAGTAAGAATTAGGTTTAAAAAAGGGCAGAAAGTATTCTAGGCAGGAGGAATATCAAGGAGTGTTCAATGAGCTGAGGTCAGTCCACATGTCAGGAACACAGATGGAAAAAGACTGATGTGAGGGGTCTGGATCAGGTCATGCACAGTCATGGGAAGGATCAATGAAGTCCATGGAAAAGGACTTTGGACTTCATTCTGGAAGCAATGGGAACACTTTTTTTGGAGTCTTATAAAAGGAGTGGTCTAGTCAATTTTGTGTGTCAAAAAGATCATTCTGGCTGCTATTTGGAGAATGTACTTTCAGTTGGCAAAAGGGATGAAGAAACCAGCAAGTACTGAAACAGCAAGTAAATAGTATAGAAGAACTCCAGATCTGGAGGAAGACATGCATGAGTTTGATTTCTGGCTTTACCATTTATTAGCAGAATAAACTCGGGCAAGTTAGTTAATTTCTCTAAGTTTTGATTTCTTCATCTCTAAAATGGAGGTATGTGGACTTTCCCCATGGGGTCGTTAGGAGAATGAAAAGAGGTAATTCACATCAAAGCACTTAGCTCAGTACTCAGTAGTAGTAATGCCCATGCCAGTTACTAATAGCATTATTATTTATCTTATTATGGTAACCTATGAGGTGATAATGTAGAAGATGATTCTAAGAAATGGTTAGATGATTAGTAGCAGTGGACATAGAGAGAGGTAAAATGACTTGTGATATTCATGAATTGAAACTATAGAGACCTCTAGGTTGGTGGTATTTGGTTGATGTCTAAAATTCCCAGTTACTTTAGCTTTGAGGACCATAAATATGCTTTTTTGTAAGTGTGTTCTGACTTCATTCAGTTTATACTAACTGGTATAAGTTACAAAATTGCAATGAGCAGTCAGAGGCCATTATATTATTTCACAGAGAGCAATAATTTAGAAAAAGCTTTTCATGTCTTCTGGCCACTACTGGTTCCCCAATGAGAGACCACATTCTAATCCTGAGATTGCTTGGTAAGCACAAACTCATAGCAGGGAGTTAGTTGGATGACTTAAACTACTGCTTTCCTCAAACTTGATATGCTTACCTCCACAACTGCCATAGATAGTAGTTGTCTCAGATCTAGTGTTTCCATCTACCTTTCCAACTTTGTTCACCTGACTACCTCTTCCTTATCTTTTAGGTTAGCCTAGAGTCATGTCCTCTACAAAACTTTCTAAATATTCTGAAGTTGGTTTAAGCTTCCTTCTTCTATGCTCCCACAATACCACAAGCAAACCTCCATTTCCAACTGACCACATTTCATTAAAATTATATTTCTCAGTTTATCTCAACCACTAAATAACCTCATGAGCAGAAATCATGTATTATTGGTGGTCTTTCATGCAGTACAGCATCTAGCAATACATCTCTTAACGACTCAGCCACCTCTTCCCATAAGTACAGCATCTATTATCTCATAGAAGTTAAAAAATATATTGTTTGAATGACTGACTTACCCAACCTATTGATAGATATGATATCCATTATCAGAAAGAAAGAGGCCTTTGCTACTGAATAGTATTGGGAAACCAATGTCAGGAATCTTTGTCCTTGATTTTTTTTTCTTTTTTTATTAGTCTCCAAACACTTTCTTTTTGCAGATATATTCAATGTTACCACAGTTAATGAGCTCTATATATCTTTTATATTTATAGCTTAGACTTCTAGGTTGGCCACTTTTCATATGGGGGTCATTATTGTCACCTTAGGAGAATTCTGCAAAATCACATGCAGACTTTGTTATTTAACTGTCACCTGATGTTGTATTAAGGCACCTTACTGCAGTTCTCTGTGCCATACTAGAATCTCAAATAGATTTTGACATTGTCACATTAAAGATACAACTTCAAGCAAATAAGAAAAAAAATACTGCTTCAGAGGCAGCACAGATAGCTCTTAAAGACATGAGAGACAGGGAAATCAGGATAGATTTGCAGATCAGGTGAAAAAGAACGGGTGGAATTTTGAAAGCTGAAAATGTGAGATAAGGGGATGAACAACACAAGTAAGGACATGAAATTTGAAATTTGTCACATTGCTCTGACCTATTTGGGAAGAACAAATACAATTGTTCTATTATGGTTGGAACACTGACTTTTAGTAAGGGAGTAGAGATGAAAAAATTTGCAAAAGTTAAGTGGTGAGGACCAGATCTTGGAGAGCTTCATATTCTAGATTAAGGAATCTGACTTTATTCAGCAGGCAATGGGAACCATTGAAAAATGTTCAACGGAAGAATTGCACACACCAAGAGGTTTATTAATATCTTAATACTGTTTTACAACCCTGTAATGCTTTGCAGATGTAGCTCTCTTTCATATGTGTAGTCTCTTTTAATCCTTATACCTTATGAGAGATGCCTTATTGTCTCTGTTTTATAGAGGAAGAGACTAAAGTTCAGGAAATTTAAGTGTCTCACTCCAAACCACCTAACTAGAGACTTGAATCTGGGTTTTCTAACAGCAAGCTGTTTTACAATACAGCTATATCACAATATAGCTTGCAATAAGATGTAACCTGATAACAGAAAGTTGTAAAAATTCTAGGATGAGGTAGTGAATAAGCACATAGTAAATTATTACTATGGTAGAGGAAATATAAGAACTATTTCTATCTTAAACTTTATTTGTAGACTGAAAATTGTCAAACGAATTTTAATAAGTGACGGAGAGTAGAAACAAAGGCTTGCCACTGGCAGTCGTGGTATGGGGGAGAAGAGGGCTAGACAATTTTCAGTCTTCTGAAACATTATCAACCAAAATCTCTCTCATCTATGAATGAGAAGTGCTTCCACCCAGTACCTGGGTGATGGCTCAGATCACATAAGCCTGTGGGTACTTGGCCAAAAGAGATGAAGTTACATTTGACAGCATGTGTGTGGCAGAGAGCAGAAAGTCTGCTACATATTTTCTTTTCCAGGTGACAAAGAATTTTCAAGTTTATTTTCTTCTGCAAATAAAGTCTTATTACAAATAAGATCATTGAGGTGCATCAAGGTGAAGGGACTTGCATTGGGATTTCTGCATTGTACAATACGGTAGCTGCTAGTCAGGTACGGTTATTGAGCATTTAACATGAGACTAGTCTGACCATACACACTAGATTTTAAGACACTATAAAAATGATGTAAAATACCTCCATAAAGTTTATTTCGTATTGAAATGATAACATTTTGGAAATATTATTTTGGGGTATCATTTAATAAGGTTAAAAACTAAGCCCCCTGTCCTTGTTCTTATTCAGCAAGAGGGTTTGGGAAGTTTGAATAAAGGGAATTGATAAGGTTGCTATGGGAACCAGTCCGTAAGACTGATTACTTTGACCATGAATGAGGAAACAGAATCAGGACACATTCTATGTCAAAAGTCAGCACCCAAGACCAGATATCCCAGCAGATAATTAGTGCAAACTGGTGCCCTAACTAAGAAATCCCTCCAAAACAGAGTATGAAAGAGAGTCTCAAATTCTTTGGGGGCAGACCTCCTGCATCTTGCCTCCTGCTCCCTTGCAGGGTATTTCAATAAATCTACCTTTCTTGTTCTCCACTCCGTCTCTGGTGAATTCTTTCAGCAGCCTCCCACCCTGCACTTCTGGTGAGCCCTGATCTTTCTTCTCACTACTTTCACCCCTCACCCTAAAAATACATCAATAAAACTTATTGTTTCTTTTAGTGTTTTCTAGAAGAGTTAAAGTTACCTATGGGCTTGCATTATATTTCTATGAACAGCACTCTTAGATCATAAGGCTATAGCCAGGATGTGAAAGCTCCAAGGCCATCATCCCTCCCCTCACAAATCCTTGTCTTAAAAGAGGTGATGGTAACAATAATGATTAGGATTTATTGAGGACCAGTGACAGGTCTAAGCACTCTATATGCATGAACTATTTTAATCTTCATTGTAATTTCATACTTGGGTGTGTTATTTTATATGTATAGGTCATTTTATTTTACAGATGAGAAATAGAAGTTTAGTAGTTTTTCTAGAGTTACAGACTTAGTGGAACCAGAATTCAGACTTGGGCAATCTGCCTCTGTTGCCGTTTGGAATGCCTTAGTGGCTGGCTGCCTTCATTGGTTAAGTCCCAAGGAGACATTTGTATTGACTTCACTTTATTTCTTTATTTTTGACTTACCATAAGTCAGGCAGTATGTGAGAGTCTGCATCTCTTCTAATCTGGAACCCTGCTTCTAATTCAGCCTGAATCCCAAATTTATATTCCATCACTTCACCAGTCTGTGAATGAAGTGCATTAAAATTGTGTGTGTGTGTGTGTGTGTGTGTGTGTGTGTGTGTGTGTGTGTGTGTGTGTATGAGAGAGAGAGAGAATGTTGGGGGTACAGGGAGATTCCCATGCTAAACTCTATGTACTGAAACAGTCCCTTCAGGGTGGGCTCTGGGAATTTGTTCATTCTAGAATTGCTCTAGGTAACACGTATCCTAAGCCAGGTTTGGCAATAACTACCCCATTGGAGTCTTTAAATTTCAATAATTTTTTTCTCTGGGAGTCCCTCCTCTTCAGTCTTTCCTGGGATCTGATGGGGAAAAAAATTAAAAGGAGTCAAATAAAAATAATAATTCTTTCAGGCAGTCTTCAGTTGCACTGACCATTCATTTTAGAAACTCTGCTTATTTCAAATCTTATCATCATCTGCCCCCAAATGTGGGCTGCAACAGTTTAATTAAGCCTTAGAAACATCCAAGCAGCCTAGGGCTATGTCTGAAAGGAGAAGGGTGGAGATTTAGGGAGGACAGAGGTGGTGAGGGTAGAAGGAAGGAGACTCACAGGCTCTTTGGTGATTTATGGAGTTCTGGATCATTCAATAAGAACCACAGGATGTGAATGAAAGCACTTAGAATGAGTAAAGCACAGTGACTTTCTGGGGTGGGATGTGTGTGTGTGTAAAAGTTAATAGGAACATGCTTTTGCCCCCTTATTTGTAGGTAGAGAGCAGTTCTCTTATGTGACAGTCAGAACTTCCAACTAGCATACAACCAAATATAAAATTAGACTCCAAGTTTCATGGCAACCCAACTCGACAACAGTAGCAAACAAGAATCTTTTGAGAATCAGAAAAAGAAGCCAAACACCGCATATGTCACAGTTAGTTTGGTTTCCTTTGGCCAATTTCTCCTGATTTAGCAGTACTTCCGTTCCTGCCCTAATTTCCCCTGGTTTGTAAACTACGTCACTATACTGAACTCAGCTCCAGACTCTAGAAAAACAAAATTTTGTATTTTGGCAATGGTTTTCTTGGCATTTTTACCTCTGAAGAATTTACTTAATTCTGAGTTTTCCTTTGACCCTTGAAAGATCATAGCTCTCAAGCTGTGCTTACTCGTTACCATTTCCCCTTTTCTAATGCAGCATCTAACGCAGTATAATGTAATAGCTGTTTAAAAGTGATTAAAGATTTCAGTGTTTGGTTTAAGCTAATATTTACCAGTGAAATCCCGCCAACATAAATGTGCAGACGAGGTAGAAAATACTGGATTAAATCAATCTTCCCCTGAACACACATACAGACAAGACTGTAAATGTTTTGTGTCACATCTGACATTCTGGCTCCTTTTGCCAGCTTCACACATATGTCATTTTAACAGGGACTCATCTTAAAACTGGAATAATCTAGATAATAGATTCCCAGAGTAATTTTTAGTCAAAGTTGTTTTCTTATTTCCCAAGGTGTGTTGTTGCTGTTTGTTTGGTTCTGGTGGTTCTCCCTGCATTTATCATATAATATCATATAATCTAGCTTAAAAGGTTTCCTTGAATTATGAGAATGTTTTATTTGAAAGCATAGTAAACAAAGGAATACTAATCCATTAGGAAAGATAATACTACAAAGTTTATTGCAGAAACAAACAGTAGACATTTTGCGATGATGTCAGTCTTGTTGAGTGGTTGCTTTAATTTAGTAAACATTTACTGAATTGAATTTATTCAGTGATTGAATTTATTGAATGAATGAATTACTGCTGTATTTTGAATGTATTTCAAGTAGTTGTAGTTTGGATTAGAAATTATTTTTCTGAAACTGAATAGCCCAGGCGGCCAGCAGACAGAAGGCCCCAGTTGGCACCTGGTGGTTGCAGTCTCAGAACTGGAGAGGGTGGAGGGTGAGTTTTATGTGGCTAAGTCTCAGGACCAAGCCCAGTGAAAACTTTGAATTGCAGTTCCCATACCGCACTTCCTCTTAGGTAAGGAGGACTGGGTCTGCCATGAGGAAGAGGGAATGACTCACCATTTTAAAAGGTCACCGAAATTGCTCTGGCAAGCACTGAACAGTGCCTGATAAACAGGAGCACTTAATAAATGCTTGCCTTATAAACAGGTAAAGTGAGATGTATTGATCAACTGTACTTTATGTGTCGAGTGTGGAGTTTTTCAATCAGAATTAAGAGCAAGTAGCGACAAATTCCTTTTTGTCACTTTCCCTAACTCCAAATGCTTGAGTCTGTGCATTCAAAATTGAAGGAATGTGGGAAGGATGAATAAATGGATAATATCAATCACAACCAGTATCGATTCAGAGTCCACCTAAACAAAATATCTCTAATCTTCAAAATAACTTTGTGAAACAGACTGAATGATCAAAAAGGTAAAGGTGACACAATAGATGGGGAAGAAAATGTGAAGAGGGCTGGAAAGGTCTCCTGGATTTCTGAGTAGGGGTATGAAGAAGCAAGAGACATAGAGCTCAAGGAAAGTATGATTCTGGAGGGGAGAGAGGTACACAGACACAGAGTGAATGAAAAGAGCAGGACACACTGGGCTGTGGGCTGGATTATCTGACAAGGACTGACAGCAGCAAAGGGGTGTTTGTGCTTTGAACAGAGGAGGTGCTCAATAAGTGTTTGTGGATATGCATTGAAGTAAACACACTTAATTATAGGTGGAAGGGCATGGAGTACAAAATGAAATGCAAAGTAGCAGGAAAATAAGTCTGACTGAATTGAATTTTGAAGAAAAGAGAGTGAAGCCAGAATGTCAAGCCAACTACAAGAGTCTGCACTTGATGTAGGAACAGTCAGGAGACATTGGAGAGTCTCGAACAGGGGAGAGGCATGAAGAAAAGGGCAATTTAGGACCATTAGGCTGACTGGGGATACGGACAGCTCTCACTAGGAAATAGTTTGGGTTAGGGAACTCAGGAAGATCCTATTGTAGAGCTCTGAGTTGAAAACATGTAGGCTGGAACAGTTGGTAATCACAGTATGGAAATAAAAGAGTTAAGTTGTAAGTACCTTTTGGAAGGAAAAAGATATAAGAGATGGGATATAGAGGGCTGGGAAAAGAGGGTGTTCAAAATTGCCACCAATGTTTCTGAGACTCAGGGGTCAACCTAAGAGCACAACCACTGACAGATGTGAGAGAGGAGGAGAGAGTTAAGTGTTACTTTGGACCATTTGAGTTTGTCGAGATTCTTGTATATTTACAAGGGTTTAGGACACATCTCTAGTAGATGGACTGAGCTTCATGCACAGATTGCTGCAAAAGATAACAGTCTAGGATTATGTCTAGGGATTATGATCCCACACGACTTGGCCATGTCTCTCCAGGGCATGTGTGCTGTCTGCTGGAGAAAGATCAACAACACAAGAGTCTCCCTAGTGTCTCACCAACTCCTTGTTTTCCTTGACTCTCTCCCATTTTATCAGTTGCGACACAGTCAAAGCAAAGCTATCAGTGTTACATGTCTTGGGTACTTTCTAGATCTGCGGGGCACAAGCCTAATGCAGGAGATTTCCTTCTGGTTAACATGTGCAAGGAACCAGGCCAAATCCTCCACTATGGAAAGGAACATTGAAGCTGGAAGGGGCCTTACACACTGACTGAATCTAATCCAACTCCTTGATTCCTAGGTGGTAAGATCAAAACCAGAAGGTAACTGGCATCTCCAACATGTGGCTGTCTTCCAATAAAACTTTATTTGCAAAAGAGGTGACTGACCTATGTTCCATCTTTGCTAATCCTTGCTGTAGCTACTGGTATAACTCTCAATATATGTTAGATAGAATGGTCTTCCACATATGTCTACATCCTAATTTCTGATACACACACACACATATATAAAATATTATCCATATTATGTTGCATGGCAAAGGAGAATTAAGGTACCAGAGGGAATAAGATTACTGATGAGTTAAAATAAGAATATTATTTTTGATAATCTGAGTGTCCCCAATGTATAAGCACCTTTCAAGGCAGAAGAGGGAGGTCTTTGCTGATTTTAAATATGGAAGAGGGATAGGAGCCAAGGAAAGCAGCCGCCTTTGGAAACTGGAAAAGGCAAGAAAGTCGATTTTCCCCTCCAGACTCCAGAAGGAACACAATGTTGCCAGAACTTTGTTTTGGGTTGTTTTAAGCCACAGAGTTTGTGTAATTTCTTACAACAGTAATAGAAAACTAATGCAATACCTATGTGAGTTAAGCATTCTGCTGAGCCTCCAGAGTTAATGTAGATTTCACATCCATTTAAGTGCCTCCCTTAGATTAAAAGGGCTGGTTAGGGCCTCTATGGTGGCGCAATGGGTTAAGCTCAGTGCTGTGGCGCTGTCAGCAGCTGTGGCACGAGTTTGATGCCAGCTGGGGAGATTCCCACATGGCGCAGCAGACCTCTTCTGCCTCGCCCGCTGCTCCCCTCAGCAGTATATTTCAGTCGATCTGCTGTTCTGCTCCCCACTCTGTCTCTGGTGAACCCTCTCACCACCCCACATCTCTGACCTGCACCCCAGCTTGTATGCACAATAAATAAATCTTAAAAAAAAAAAAAGGGCAGGTTCAAGAAATCTGGATTTGGATGTGCATAAATTAGGCAATTCTTTCAATAATTTTATACTAAAAAGACTTTATGAATCTCTGAGGCAGTATAAAAGATATTGAAATGAAATTCCCCTCCATTTGTGTTTCTCCAGAGGCTCCCAGTCATTCACACTTGAGTTTTAGACAAAAGGAAAGAGAACCTGGTTCTCAGCATGAGGGTGAGGACGAGCAGGGCCATGCATGTGAGGTTTAGAGGGGGGAAGTGGGTTGTCAGAAATCAGTCCCTGACTTTCTATTCCTCTAGCACCAGGCCACCCAATGGCCCCCTGCTGTGCTGCTATGCCACTGACGTCATGGGGGAATACAGTTTGCTGCTTTAAAATGTGGGTTAGGAGGGAAATGAGAACATGATGCTGGTGACATTTGAAAGAGGAGGCAGCATTCCAAAGATAAGCCTGAGCAGGTCTGGCATGCATGTGCTGTTAGGGGTCACTTTAGAGATGGAAGACTCCAGGCACACACTGAGGTAGGATGACTGAGGCCAAGGGCCCCTGCCCAAAAGCTCTCTGATGTCATGTCGAGGGGCTAAACTCCTTCCAGATGTTCTATTCTCCTTCCACATTGCAAACATATTGAAAGTGAAGACTTCTCACGGTGCCTAATAGTTCACACTCTTCCACACACAGGGTCACCCCACAGAAGCTAACTATTCGGTAACAGCAAAACCTTTCTCACATGCTCTCACTCTGACACTGACTCAAACAAGATGATGAAGGCAGAGCTGGTCACAAGGATGATTTTCATTGCATATTTGGACCATACTATTTCAATTTACAAAGCAGTCTCACATGCATTGTCTCAAGTTATTCTCCTAAAGATGTCATCAAATATTAGCAAACCAATTTGTTGATAAAGTGGAGAGCTTCACATACATTGAAGGACTGGTATAACACTCTATAGTTCGTATCTGGAAAAAGTCAACCTGAACCTAGTCTTTAGTTTCTTAGGTTAGAGCTCAACTGCATCCCACAATTGCTCTTCCCTCCCTCTGCCCTTTCCTTCTTTTTCCCTGTCTTCTGGAAATACTGAGTTTCTCTTTTGTACCTGACAACATTGACCAAGGTGCCAGGGAGACAAGATTAACTGGGCCAGAAGATCACAGTTTAACGGGGGAAGCAGAAAAGTCAATGTGATAAAAGTGATAAAAGTCAATTGTGATTACAGCCTAATCTAAGACACATATTGAGCAATCATAAGGACTTCACACACTATTTAGGGGGTAGGTCTTATGCTCCATTTCACAGATAAGGAATGTAAGTTTAGAGTCATCATGTATCATTTATGTCTTAAGGCACAGCCAGGATTTTCATTCTCTCTCAACTCCCAATCTCACACCCTTTATTACCACTATTTCACTTGAGAGCAATGTTAAGTGCTAATGCAGAGCTCTAACTGGGGCAGTGAGAGAGCAGGGGAAAGAAAAATTGGGGGAGGCTTTCCCTAGGAAGTGGGCATTTGCATATACTGAGCATAGAGTAGTGAACCAGTCACTTAAAGATGACCTTTCAGCTTGGTTCCTGGTTATAAAAACTGAATATGAGAAGTGTATCCCAGAAACTTTATTCAAGTTAAAAATATATATTTTTTTGAGTAA